>JACEIK010005063.1:1727-14294 GCA_018107945.1 Datura stramonium | reverse complement strand
TCCACCATGGTTCCCACAACCCTAGCTATGGAGGTTTTAGCCTCTCATAGTTGCAAGGTTGTGAATTGCATTCATGATTAAAGACATAAAACAATACTTATAACAATGATTGAGAAAAACACTTCCTTCGATTACACCATAAAATCTCGACAAACAAGTAGTAAGAACAACAAGAATTCAAGAACAAGTTGATAACAAGTTCAAACCAACTCAATCCTCTCTTTATCAAGGTTTCTCCTTTCTAATTTTATCAAAACTGACGTCCCCATAAAAATAAAACCAAAAGTATATTTATACAGAAACTAGAATCCTTTTCCTAAACAAACAGGGTGAATTTCCATATCTGTCGCCGCCAGTTCCACGACTCGACCTATGATCCGTAGCATGTTCCCACGATTCGTAGCTTCCTCTTGTACAATCTCAACTGGCTAAATTCTGACTAAGTGTTGGATCTAGGTACGACTCGTACCATTGACTCACGCCTTGTACTAACCACCCATACTTTGAATCAGAGATTTTGAAGTTTTTTTCAAAGTTTCTAAAAGAAATCAATAGTAAAAATAAATATCAAAATTTTGATGTTAAATCAATATTAAAGGATAACTAGGGTTTGTGTTCCCCATGTGTTCATAACNCCATGTGTTCATAACCACTTCGGGTACACACTCGTGATTATCACCAATACTTGCTTATAGAACTAATAACTTAGGTTCATTCAAATGACCGACCAGTCCCTATTGAATGACTATACTCAATCACTCGACCAAGTCCTATGAGCGGTTTCAAACTATCCGTTATCACTAAGTTCCACATTTAACTATCCTGCAACCACAGCTCAAGTTAATACAATGATCATCAAGATCAAGGCTCTGTTGTAATTCTCTTTTCCTAATATCTACCTCTTCGACCAAAGAAAGTAAAGAAATCGGGCACTTCCTAACATTGCGCACCGTTAAGAATCGTTAAAGATTAAGAGAATACACTATAAGTGTTTGTATTGGTTTTAGGATCACTTTGTGTAACCCTAGCTTTTTAATCCACCATGGTTCCCACAACCCTAGCTATGGAGGTTTTAGCCTCTCATAGTTGCAAGGTTGTGAATTGCATTCATGATTAAAGACACAAAACAATACTTACAACAATGATTGAGAAAAACACCTCCTTCGATTACTGCATAAAATCTTGACAAACAAGTAGTAAGAACAACAAGAATTCAAGAACAAGTTGATCACAAGTTCAAACCAACTCAATCCTCTCTTTCTCAAGCTTTCTCCTTTCTAATTTTATCAAAACCGACGTCCCCATAAAAATAAAAACCAAGAGTATATTATACAGAAACTAGAATCCTTTTCCTAAACAAACACGGTGAATTTCCATATCTGTCGGCGCTAGTTCCACGACTCGACCTACGATCCGTAGCATGTTCCTATGATTCGTAGCTTCCTGTCGTACAATCTCAACTAGCTAAATTCTGACTAAGTGTTGGATCTAGGTACGACTCGTACCATTGACTCACGCCTCGTACTAACCACCCATACTTTGAATTAGAGATTTTGAAGTTGTTTTGAAGTTTATCACGACCAAAATGGTACAACTCGTACCTTTGTCTCACGGGTCGTACTTACTTCTCATAACAGGAGTCAGATTGAAATGCAATTCTTCTGGATTTCACCTCGATTTCCTCACCATGACTCGTACAAGCCTGCTACTAATTGTACTAGGAATCGTGGGTCACATCTGCTGAACCTTAAATTTCAACAACTTCTCACGGCCATCAGTACGAGTAATAGGTCCTTCCTACGATCCGTACTATGGTCTGCACTTTTTTCCCATTTTGCACTTTTTAATCTATCTTTTGCAATTTTCAGTTCCAACACCTGTTTATCCTGTAACAAAGGAAAAGTACCTCATATACACATAAATACACCTAATTCCATGCTATTTTCTAAGTTTTGAGCGTCCAATGTGCTGCAAACCCACAACACATCATTCTCCCAGTGTATTTTCATAACTTTCTATATTTAAAATCCTATACTATGTCATTTTGGGTCTTAATAGAGGGAATTTAAGGGATCCTTAGTCTACAATCCTCCCACTCCCTTGCATAACACCAAAAAACTTAGAGAACCAATACACTTCTTGGCTCTCAAGGAAAGCTAGAGTTCTTCTTCTGCAAACCCTTGGATTCTCATGTAATTAGCTAGAATACGTCAGTCCAGGTATGTGGCATTATCAGTAGGGGTTCCTTTCACCCTTATTCCCAAAACTCAAGTCTAATTTATGTTTTCAACTATGATTAATTATACAAACTCATGATTTTATGACTAAAATCTTTGTATGCAAAAACTATGAATTTTCATATATTATGTTTCCCTCATGATTTTCTCATGAATTTTACAGTTATGTATGGGTCTCATTTTTAGAAAAATTAGCATTTATCCCTATATTCAAAAGTCAATAGGATTTCGTGTTTCCATGGGTTAGCTTTGGATCATTTGTGGTTTTAAGTCTATACCCTGAAAGTAACACACAACTGATCACTTTGAGTAGATTTTGGTGAGTTTTGAGTAAAGAGATAAACTGTAACTTTTCTAAAAATGTAACCCATATATAATTGTAAAATTCATGGGGAAATCATGAGGGAAACATAATATAGGAAAATTCATAGTTTTTGCATCAGGAGATTTAAACCCTAAAATTATAAGTTTATATAATTATTGTTGAAAACATAAATTTATACTTGAGTTTTGGGCATAAGGGTGAAAGAAATTCCTTATTGATAATATCACATACCTGTAATGATATATTCCTGCTAATTACTTGAAAATCCAAGGGTTTGTAGAAGAAGAACTCTAGCTTTTCTTGAGAGCCTACAAACATACCGATTCTCTTAGTTTTTCAGTGTTATGTGAGGGTGTGGGAGGTTAGTCAACTAAGAACCCCTTAACTTCCCTCTAGTAAGACCCAAAATGATAGAGTATAGGATTTAAAGCATAGGAAATTATGAAAATACCCTCGGAGAACCATTTTGAATTTCTATATTTCTGGTCCCATGGTGGTACCACGTGCCATCCTTAAATCGACGAACCATCAGCTGGTCTGTCCTTTCTAGAAATAAAGTTTGGCGAACTTCAACAGTTAGATTGACTAGCTTCCCATTTGGATGACAGACCGTCAACAGGTATGTCTTTTGTTGCTCTGTATTTGGTAACTTTTTGAGTTATTCCACGATTGATGGGACGAACCATCAACTAAAACAATGGCTTGTGGACTTCTCTATGAAAGGTGGCGAACATTAAGATCATTTTTCATGGCTAATAGGGCGGTTCATCCTTATGGAAAATAGTCCACCGATTGAGTAGTGGAACTTTTCTAAATTGGGGAAAATTTTCTAAATCTTTTCCATGGTTGACAGGATAGTTCTTCAATTCATACAATGGTCCGTGGAATCAACCGTGGAGTTCCTACACCAACCTGAAACCTCTTTAACTGCTAATAAAATGCTAGTTCAAGATCTGAGGTATTATATTTGTAATAATTATGGTGTATTGACCTAACATCTCTGAATAATAATTAACTTATCTGAGTTTCAGTTATTATTAAGCTATAGCAACTAGTGTATATGCTATTCAGCCTCGTTGTAGGGTAGGTCCTAATTGTGGGGATGGTTCTATCAAAAAAGATAGTGCTAAATTATGTGATATGAATTGATGGTAAATTAGTTGTTAGGGATGATCAATTAATTAAATAGTAGGCATCATAAACTTTACACATGATCATAAATAAATCCTTGGTAATTGAAAATAGAATTGGGTAATAACGAAGGTGTACGTGATTAATGTCGTTGTTGCTACGTTTTTAATAGATATTAATATGCCTTGAGGTAATGTTTTTGTTTAAAAAGAAGAGTGCTCGGTCATTGTCCAAGTTGCTGGTTAGAGTAGCAGTATTGCAGCGGTACGTTTCCTGCTATAGCGAGACCGCCACAACGGTCGTAGTGTCGTCGTGGTAAGTGTTGGCCAGATTGTAAGTATAGGGATTATAGATAGAGACTTAATGAATGGGATAAGGATATTATTGGCCTACTAGGAATTCATTGAGGAAACCTAGAGGAATATGATTTCGTGTCACAAACTGGGTATGAATTAATAAACTATTATTGCTAATTTTTTTACTATGTTGCGTGAACTAAACTTTATCAGTCGATGATGCTAACCTGTACATGTGGTGTACTGATTCTACTTTGCTACACCTTTTTGGGGTTTAGGTTTGTGGTAGGTTATTGAAGTTTCATTATTGACATGGCGGTACGCAACATCAACTTCTGCATTCTCTTCGTAGGCAAAGCTGAGTCTTTTACTGTCATCACTTTGATTAAAACTCATGTACATGTCTAGAACAGATCCTTGGAAACAGTATGGGGATATTTGTTGTAACACTATTGTTCTATTTATTGAAAGATGTTTAATTATAACTATGGCTCTATTGTTTAAAATTGTGTATTAAAAATCAGGTTCTCCTATCGAACTAGAGTTGAGTAGGTGCCTACACGATTCTCTAAGATGTGTTTTTCTCAAGTTGGTATCAGAGTTTTAGATTACTGATTTCACAATTATAAGAGAAGTTTCAAGTAAAGTCCTATGGATTTGTGTGTAAACATCCCCATTTAATCCTTGAAAAGCTATGAGGAAAATTGAAATTTTTCGCATTTATTCCTTCCTATTGTGTTATTCTAGCATATTATCCTCCTAGGTTGAGTCCAATTGGTATCTGGAAGATTCCAATTAGTATATGACTGTATAAACTGAATTAGACTACTAATTGTAATTGTGTGAAGGAAATGTTAATGGATAGAGGATAGATGTGTTAATAAGCATCCTATGCCTACCATTCAATAAGTCTCATTGAAGCTGAGGTTCTCGCTGAAGCAGGCTCGCTATAGTTATTAGTGGTCGCCATAGCGCAACTGCTGCAGTGAAACAGGCCTTATTTATTTTGAAAAAAATTTATAATTCATCCAAAAACTATACAAAAGCTCATTATTGCACGAACAAGCGAAGTAGCATAAATAATGTTTGCCAAAACAAGGTCATTTTCCTTCGAAAGCTACCAATGGACACTCGTACATCAAGAGAAAAATTAAATAATATAAAAACAAAGGAAATTATCCATACATGAAAGAAAGTGAAGTGTTCAACAAACAGCCCTACAAGGGCAAGAAAATGAATTAAAGTAACGGACAGGGGAAGGAAGACCGACTGTGGTACTGCCTAGCTAGTATCCTCATCATTGTCATCCCTGAGCTCCTTAGACTCCTTATCCTCGAACTCTCTTAGGAAGGAAAACTGTTGGGAGACCTTCTTTGACACGTTGGGCATCTTAGAGCGGGGAGATAGAGTCTTGAGGATCTGTTTCAACCTCTTCCACATCCGGACAAATAGTTTGTCCCATGACCGCCACTTCTTCTTCTATGCCACCAAATCCTTCTAGAGATTGACATAGGAATGAGCTAGGGATATAATATATCCCTGTAAGGCCTTAGGGTTAATAACAACTGCACTAGATAATGTTCTATCTTGGGTTGGTGTGGGCAATCCACTCAGCAACTCTCTCATGGCGGCCATCTCCGCCTCCATCCGCATAAAAGTCCCCTTGACCCTCACTTTCGTTGTCATCAGAGTCAGCCTTCCTCTTCCTCCTACCTCTCTCAGATACACGCTTCACCCCCAAAGGGACAAAGTGCATGTCTCATGTAAGCATATCATATCTCATATCACTGGGCATTCCTACCCGTGTGCATAACATAGTAATGACGGTGGGGAACAACAGGCTCGACCCACTTTGGCCGCAAAGTATCTCTATTCCTCCAATATTTGTGACCCCATATTGATTAGTACTCTATGAAAGATACAATCCACCACTTGGGTCCAATGGTAGGTCACATCGCTGACATACATATATGGATGAATCTATCGGGACATGAGGTTCATACACCTCTGAGCCTCTACTATAAAGTGAGTGCTCTGGATTCTAGTATGAGTGATGCCACAAGTGATAGAGGCCATCTTATTCTCCTTCACAAATTATTTACGAGCCATTGCCCATTGTCATCCATGTCTCTAGCCCTAAGCTCAGCCTCTTGGGGGACTGCACAACCCTAACACCATATTGTTGGAGGCGGCACTGAGGTTGAAAGTCACCCTACTATAATTCTACAAAAATCCTAAGGTCGGACCCGAAATTCGAAATGTAGCAAATAGGATTTTCTGCACTAGGTCATAGGATGAGTTGTCATGTGACCCATGGGGTAGGGCACCAGTCATGGAGTGACTCATGGGGTGAATATTTTCCATGGTTTGGAATCTTGAATTTGGGGTGACCACAGATATGACCACGAGTCGTTGTCAGCACCATGACCCATTAAGTCATATATGGACAGGTGAGATTTAGGGATCAAGAATTTTGGGCAGTGAAGGCAACTAGAGGTGACCATGATTCGTGGTCACCGGTAATGGATTATTATGTTCCTCATGGGGACCTTTTTTAGGAAGATGGGGAGTGTTCGTGATGACTGGTGACCACGAGTCGTGGTCACCGGTAACGACCTGTCCAGTCCCTCGTTGGGACTGGTAGTGTCTTTTTCCCTATGAGTTTATTAAGGTCTTTTCTATTATTCCTATGTTATTAAGGCCTAAACTATGTCATTATAAGGTCAGAATAGAGTGTATTAAGATGGGTTAAGTCATTCTAGCCTATTCAAAATCTCATGCATGCAAGTTTAAGGGTTTAGAGATTGATCAAGCATAGTTCATCAAGGTTCTTCCTCAATTCTTCTTCAATTTCCTTTGGGTGTTCAAGGAAGAGGGTAGAATCAACTTACCCAGGTATGTGAGGCTGTGAATGAGAGTCCCTCTCACTTTCATGCCCTAAAATCTTATAAAATTTCATGAATTCCAATTCTAAAAGTCATGTTTTAGGATTGATGAGATTCATGTTAATTCTTATGGATTTCGATATGATCTATCCATGGGTCAATCTCCTTCATGTATTAAATCATATTTTATGATCTATGGGAAGATTTTATGAATATTTTGAATAGAAACTTATATATTTGAGTTTAAATTTTATTATGCCCAATTATGTATGATTTCATAAAGAGTCAAGTTATGATTTCGCTATTATCTTGATCTAAATTAGCCCAACTATGATCTATGCTTTATGATATCATTTATCTTATGTACTTACCATGGATTTATGAGATATCAAGTATATGAATGTTTTACAAGTATACATGGATTTCATGATTTATGAATTTATGATTATGGCCGACGCACGGGCCTTATTTGATGGCTAATTCACGTATATCAAGTATGCTTATGATTATGATGATTTAGTTAGTCCATGAATCTCATGTATGTTTTTCCCTATTACCCTATGAGCACTATATATGTTTTGGGAGTAGTATTTAACACCACGTAGACCCAGGGTTCAAGCATACCCCGAGTCTCTAAACTACTCGCCAACGTAGCCATGATGGGACCTCCTTTGAGATTGTCCCTTTTGCCCGAATGGGCCTTTCATGAATGATATCACGCCTCTTTTCATGGTTGTACCCTTGGCAAGGTACGAACACCCTCTCGACTAGGGTTTTACAGGTCGGGCTCCATGTGTGCTCATATGGGGTATGTCTGTTATAAGAATCTCCCACTGTTCCTCATGATTTATGAATGGTTTTGATTATGTACGTTGGCTCAATTCATGTTTATTAAAGCTCTTCTCTTATGATTATGAATATGATTGATTTACAAATGTTTTGAAAACCTTGAGCCCTTATGTTTACATTATTATATTTACGTTATGATCATGTTGTCCTACTCTTATGAACTCTTATGTATTTTAACTGTCCGTTTTACTTACCTTGCATACTTGGTATATTCCAAGTACTGACCGCAAACTTTATGTTGTATCGTCTTATGATACAAGCTCCGACATTCAGGCTAAGTCCTGCTAGTCAGACTTCCTGAGTTAATTATTCTAAGTATCAGTTGGTGAATCCTCATCTTGCGAGGGCCCTGCTTATCAGTTGTATGTCATATTTTCAGTTTTTAGACCATAGAGATTTAGTTTGGGTTTTATCCCATTAACTCATCAGTGTTAGAGGCTTTTTCGAACATAATTTGTATTTCAGCTTTGGATTCATGTATGTATTCTGATGTTACATTTTTTTAGACTTTTGCCATGCTATTTATGATAATATTCCGTTTATCCCTATTCAGTTAGATGTATGTTCATGCCATGGGTCAACTTGGAGCCTCTCAAGGTTTCTTGTCTCGTGTCTCGATCAAGGCCTATGTTCGGGTCATGACAAACTTGGTATTAGAGCATTAGCTTTTGAAGTGTCCTAGGTTGTCCGAAAGCCGCATTGAGTAGAGTCTTTTTCATGGTTGTGAAGTGCGGCACACTTATGGAGAAGAGTCTACGAGACGTTTAGGAAATGTTCCCTTCTTTCATGATCTATGTCGTGCGGTGAAATATCTCTCTGTCCTTCTAACTCGTGTTATATGCATTTTCAGAATCATGCCTCCCCGTGAAGTTTACGGAAGGAGAAATAGAAATGAAAATGTCCACGAGGGTGGTAATGGAGACGACCATTAGAAGGCCCCCCTAGTCTTTGAGGAGCATATACCCGAGTCGGTTGCCCATGCGAAGTTCGGGGCTGCCATTCAGATGTTAGCCTGGGCCTTGACCCCCCAGGTCAATTAAAAGGCGGTAGCGCATGTCCCTCAAAATGGGAATGCAGAGGCGGCGAGAGTTAGAGACTTTCTGAGGTTGAACCCTCCTGAGTTCCTTCGATCGAAGGTGGATGAGGATCCACATGAATTCATTGAGGAGATTTTGAACATCACCCAAATTATAGAGGTGACTAGGGAGGAGTGCACTGATTTGGCCTCGTATTAGTTGAAGGGGGTCGTGCACATCTGGTTCAAGTAGTGGAAAGATAGCCGGATAATGGGAGCAGGTCCCCTCCGTTGGGAGGAGTTTCATACCGCATTTCTGGAGTGGTTCTTCCATCGTGAGATGAGGGAGATTAAAGCAGCGGAGTTTGTGAACCTGAAGCAGGGTAACCTGATAGTCCAAGAGTATGCTTTAGAGTTCACTTGTTTGTCTAAGTATGCCCCAGAGCTAGTGGCTGATCAGAGAGCTCGGGTGAACATGTTTGTGCGTGGAGTGGCAGACTACCTGGAAAAGGATTGTAGGATTAGCATGCTTCATCAGGATATTGATTTTCCCTAGATAGCTTTGCACACCAAGGAGATGGATATAGTGCATTTGAGAGAGAGAGAGAGGCCAAGAGGGCTAGGACGGATAGTGTTGGGTTCACTCAGCAGAGATCCGGTGGGCTCACCGCCCTCAGTTTCGACAAAGGTCGTTAGCCCCAGCACCATCATCGGTTAGTGTCCTATCCTAACCTAGACGTGATCAGAGGGGTAGAGCGTCAAGCTCAAGGGGCCAGGGGAGCATTTCAGGAGATCACATATTTCCAGCCTGTGCGAAGTATGGCAAGAACCACCTAGGGTGGTGTTTAGTTGGCTTAGATTCTTGTTTTGGGTGTGTCAAACCAAGAAATAGGCTCCGGGATTGCCCTTCAGCTAGATCAGGCAATGGTGGAGCCCGTGCCCCAGCCGCTAGTTCAGCAGCGTCGGCAACACATCCATTCCAACAGGTTGCTTCAACTAGTCCAGTTGCTGGCTAGCGTCAGAACAAGTTCTATGCCCTTGTACCTCGATAGGAGTAGAATACTTCCCCAGATGTTGTCACTAGTACACTACGGGTATTTCACATTGATGTTTATGAATTTTTAGATCTAGGGGATACTTTGTCTTTTGTAACGCCCTATATTTCTAGTAGATTCGAAGTTGGACCCGAGATCTTATCAGAACCCTTCTCAGTCTCTACTCCAGTCGGTGATTCACTTATAGCTCGACGGTATATAGAAATTGTCGTGTTACAGATCTTCAGAAAGTAACCCTAACAGATTTAGTAGAGCTATTCATGTCAGATTTTGATGTTATCTTTGGCATGGATTGGCTACATGCATGTTATGCTTCAGTAAATTGTATAACCCAGGCGGTAGAGTTCCAATTTCTGGGTGAACCAGTCCTACAGTGGAAGGGTAGTTCAGCTGTGCCTGTATGTCGTTTCATTTCCTACCTTAAGGCCAGAAAGATGATCTCTAAAGGTTGTATGTACATCTAGTTAGGGTTAAGGATGCTACGTCCAAGACCCTGACTATCCAGTCAGTTACGATAATATGTGAGTATCCAAAAGTCTTCCCAAATGATCTACTAGGAATTCCTCATGAGCGGGAGATCGATTTTGTTATTGACCTTCTTCCCGATACGCAGCCTATATCTACTCCTCCTTACAGAATAGGCCCAGCCAAGATAAAGGAGTTGAAGGAGCTATTGAAGAACCTCCTAGACAAGGGTTTCATTAGACCTAGAAAATCCCCGTAGGGTGCACCAATTCTCTTTGTCTGAAAGAAAGATGGTTCTCTTCGTATGTGTATTGATTACCGGCAATTGAACAAGGTCACCATCAAGAACAGGTATCCTCTCTCTATGATTGATGATTTTTTTGACCAGCTTAAAGGTACTAAGAGCTTTTTAAAGATAGACTTCAGGTCTGGATACCATCCGCTCAGGGTTTGGGAGAGTGCCATCTCGAAGACCACCTTCAGGATGCAGTATGGTCAATATGAATTTGTAGTTATGTCTTTTGGAATAATGAATGCTCCTGCAGCTTTTATGTATTGGATGAAAGGGTGTTGAGCCATACTTAGACATATTCATTATTGTGTTCATAGATGATATCCTTATATACACTCGGAGCGAGGAGGAGTATGCCGCTCATTTGTAGGTGGTGCTACAGACTCTAAAGGATCGCCAGTTATATGCTAAATTTAGTAAATGCAAGTTTTTGTTGAACTCAGTGGCACTCTTAGGTCATGTGGTTTCAAGTGAGGGTGTACAGGTAGACTCTCAGAAGATAGAGGCGGTGAAGAATTGGCCTAGACAAGGTGAATCCTTCGGATATCAAGAGTTTCTTGGGTTTAGCTGGGAAATATCGGAGATTTGTTGAGGGGTGTTCATTCATTGCAGCACCGTTGACTAAATTGACCTAGAAGGAGGTGAATTTCCAATGGTCAGAGGCTTATGAGAAGAGCTTCCAAGAGTTAAAGACTCGGCTCACCTTAACACTGCTGTTAACTCTACCTGAGGGTACCATTTGGTTTGTGGTATATTGTGATTAATAGAGGATCGACCTTGGTTGTGTATTGATGCTGCATCGCATGGTTATTGAATATGCTTTCAGGCAGCTTAAAGTCCATGAAAGGAATTACCTGACTTATGACCTCGAATTGGCGACGGTAGCATTTTCCTTGAAGATATGGAGACACTATTTTGTATGGGGTCCATGTAGATGTGTTTATGGGACACAAGAGCCTACAGTACGTGCTTACCAAAAAGGATTTGAATCTCCATCAAAGAAGGTAGTTGGAGCTACTCAAGGATTATGATATGATTGTCCTTTACCATCTGGTCAAGGCTAATATGGTAACAAACGCTCTTAGTAGGCTTTCTATGGAGAGCGTGTCCCATGTAGATGAGGGGAAGAATAAGCTTGTGAAGGAAGTGCATCAGCTTGCACTATTAGGAGTTCGTTTGGTTAGTTCGATCGATGGTGGTGTTATTGTTCAGAACGAATTAGAATCATCCTTGGTGACTGATGTAAAATCTAGATAATACGAGGACCCAATTTTGGCAAAGTTAACGAAAGCTATTCAGAATCAAAAGGTAGAGGTCTTCTCTAAAGGGGAAGATTGTGTGTTGATCTTGGGCAGAATTGCATGCCCAAGTGATACTCAAATGCTTCATTTCGTCTTGTTTATCTATCGTTATGTGTGCATTCTCATGTGATTTTTAGTTAAAATGTGAATTTATACTAACCAACATGATTAGTGTTGTTTTGCAGGTAAAATGTAATTTTGGGAAGCTAAGATAAATGTTGGTAAAAATCGGGAATGGACTTGGAAACAAGGAGTGGAAAGGGTCAAGGAAAAGCAGCAAAAATAAGGGCTCCGCGATGGAGCCGTGTCATGCTGCCATCGCGGAGGCATTCTGCCTCGGGTGATTAATTTTGGCCATTTCCAGTGAAGCCTCGCGTTACCTCCATGACATGGAGGCAATGCCATGCGATGCAAGCCATGGCACGCTGAGTACATTTACCTGGGACATCAATTTCCAGTGAAGGTTCGCGTTTGCACCGTGACGCATTGGCTAGGCTCCGAGATGCAAGCTGTGGCACGCCAAGGTCAAATTTTTGAGGAGCCTAATTCCAGAGAGGGTCCGCGATACCGCCGTGGCACGAAGGGAGTGCTCCGCGATACACTCTGTGCCACGTTTCTTGTTATTCTGGGAAAAATTCTCAATAGTATAAATAGCACACTTAGGTTTATTTTTAAACATTCTGACTTAGTTGAGCAAGAACGTGGGTTACAGGCAG
>JACEIK010005062.1:77282-110151 GCA_018107945.1 Datura stramonium | reverse complement strand
TCAGAGTTAGAGCCAGCCAGGCACCAAAAGTGCTTAGGCTCAGTAGTCTAGCAGTTCAGGTTCTAGTAGGGCACCAGGTGCCAGTCATACCCCCCAAGGCGGGGCATGACACATTGTTAACAGTCATGGTGAGGGTAGACCTGGTGGAAATGGATACAATGGGTAGAGTAACGACTTATTTCCTGAAAAAATGAGTCGTTGTTTGTGCTCATGGGTAGAACTGGACCTTGGCAGTTGGGGAAGTAACGGGGCATCCAACGACCCGTCATGACTAACGATGACCTGTTGTCACCAGTTGTTGTCTAGGTGGTCAGATTTCTAATGTGTGTAACGTGTGGTTACCATGACTCGTTGGAAGTAACCACGAGTCGTGGTGAGGCTCGTGGTAAGGAAGTTCAGTTTTGTGAAGGGACAAGTAACGATAGAGTCATCCTGTCAAGCCGTGGTATGAATCCGAGATCATGGCCTGGGCAGTGCATATGACGGGTCATACCACGAGTCGTCGTAGCTTTCAACGACTCGTTGGTACGCTCGTTGGATCGATCTATGCAGAATTTTCTAGGTATTTCATTAAGGGTATTTTCGACCTTTCTATGATCTAGGGCCCTAAACTACGTCGTTTTGTGTGTTTTTCTATGCATAATAAGATAGGTTAAGTCCCTCTTGCATAGGTCATTCCCATGCATGCAAAATTTAGAGAATTCTAGAGAGATCAAACATAGATTCAAGCTTTTCCTTATCAATTCAACCTTGGGCATTCAAGAACTTTGAAATCTGATCTTACCCAGCTATGTAGGGTTACGAATGGGTGTTTCCGTTCACACCCATGCCCATTCTCTATTAATTTATGAAAATCTACCAAAAATCTCATGGGATTTTAATTCAATTTTTGTGAAAATCTAATGATTTTCTAATGGGATTTTATGATTTATGATTCACTTCATATTTTATGGATTTTGATCATATTTTACAATTGTTTTACTTATAAAAATTATTGATTTCGGTTTCTACCAAATTAAGCCTAATTATGCATGATCTATAATGAATCGAATTGTGATCTACTCTTCAATTGATGATATTTACAAACCCAACATGATTTATGATTTGAAATATGAAATTATTCAATTACCCATTATGATTTGATGATTTTCAAGTTATATATATGAACTACAAGTATGCATGAAACCTATGATTCATGAATTATATTTTAGGCCAACTCACAGGCCTTGTTTCATGGCTAGTCCACATATTTACAAGCATTTTTATGATTATCATGATTTAACTAGCCCATGAACTCATGAATAGCACTAAATATATTTTGGGAGCAGTATCGAACACCGAGTAGGTTCGAAGCCCAGGTTTTGCCCCGGATCTCATAAACTACGTGCCACCGTAGGTATGTTGGGACCTCCCTTGTGACTGTCCATAGACCAAATGGCCCTTTTCATGTGATCACGCCCTTCATGGTTCTACCCTTGGCAAGATACGAATGGCCTGCCGACTAGGTTTACAGGTCGGGCTCCATGTGTACTCATATGGGATATGTTGGTTAAGAGAATCTCCCACTGTTCCTCATGATTTATGCATGATTATTATTATGTATATTGGCTCAAGTTATGTTCATTATCTCTTTCCTCTCATGCTTATGATTACAAATGTTTTATGAATGATTTGGAAACCTTGAGCCTTATGTTATCTTATATTACGATGTTTACAATATGAGCATGATGTCCTACTCTTATGACTTTTTATGAGTTTTTACATCTTTTAAATATCCGTTTTACTTACCTTGCATCCTCGGTACATTTCAAGTACTGACCACATACTTTCTATGATATATCATTTCATGATACAGGACCCGGCTCTCAGGCTCATCCTCATATATAGATCATCTCAGAGTTCACTATCAGCTTATTGGTGAGTCCTCATGTTTGGAGGGCCGTTTGACTAGACCTTATGTTAGTTTATGTTTCAGTACTTGGTCGAGTTATTTAGGGGTGTTGTCCCATCAATCCATCTTATGTAATAGAGGCTTTCAGACAGTATGTAGTACTCAGCTTGCGTGTATGTTTAGAGCCTTCTTACGTTATGATATGTTGTGCTATGCTTACATTTTCGCTATGCCTTATGTTCAGCCTTCCGCTTTAAGTGAATGAAGTAAGATGTATTCTTATGCCATGGGTCGACTTGGGGCCTCTCGGGGTTCCTTATCCCGTGTTACGATCCGAGTCTATGTTCGGGTCGTGACATCAACCCATCAAATATGTTAGAGGCTTTCAGACTGTATGTAGTAATCAGCTTGTCATGTATGAAGTGAATTCCGGTTCCGATGCTATGTTATGATTAAACTTCTGCTATGTTACTATGTTAAGTCTTCCGCTTTATTTGATTGAGTTAGATGTATGTTCATGCCATGGATCGACTTGGAGTCTCTCGAGGCTCCTTGTCCCGTGTCTCAATCAGGTCCTATGTTTGGGTCGTGACAAAGTTGGTATCAGAGCAATAGGTTTTGAAGTGTCCTATGGTGTCTGAAAGCCGCGCTATGTAGAGTCTTTTTCATGGGTGTAAAATGCGTCACACTTATGATGAAGAGGCTACGAGACGTTTAGAAAATATTCCCTTCTTTCATAATCTATGTTGTGCAGTGAAATGTCTCTCTATCCTTCTAACTCATTCTATTCGGGATTGCAGAATCATGCCTCCCCGCAGAGTTAACTATAGAAGATATGGAGATGGAAATCGCCACGGGGATGGCAATGGAGATGGGCATCAGCAAGCCCCACCAGTCCATGAGCACTATGCACTGGAGCTGGTTCCCCATGCTGAATTTAGGGCAGCCATTCAGATGCTAGCACAGGCCTTGACCGCCCAAGTCAACCATCAAGTGGTAGCACATGTCCCGCAGAATGAAAATGCAACAACAACGAGGGTTAGAGACTTTCTGAGGATGAACCCTCCCGAGTTCCTTGGATCGAAGGTGGACGAGGATCCACATGATTTCATTAAGGAGATTCTGAAGATCACCCAGATTATGGGGGTGACTAAAGAAGAGTGTGCCGACTTGGCCTCATATCAGTTGAAGGGGGTCGTACAAATTTGGCTCAAACAGTGGAAGGAGAGTAGGGCAGTCGGAGCAGTACCTATCAGTTGGGATGTGTTCCACACCGCTTTTCTTGATCAGTTCTTCCCTCAGGAGATGAGGGAGCTGAAAGCAGTTGAGTTTGTGAATCTCAAGCAGGGAAGGATGACGGTTCAAGAGTATGCCTTGGAGTTCACACGTGTGTCCAGGTATGCACCCGACTTGGTGGCAGATTAAAGAGCCCTTGTGAGTAGGTTCGTACATGGGATAGAGAATTCCTTGGTCAAGGATTGCTGGACTGCGATGCTTCTCTAGGATATTAACTTTGCTTGGATTGTCTTGTACGCCCAACAGATCGAGGCGGTACAGTAGAGTGAGCGGGAGAGGGAGGCCAAGAGAGCCATGACTGATAGCATCGGATTCTCCTAACCGAGGACTAGTGAGTACCATCAGCAATCCCACCAGATATCTTTATCCCCAGCACCATCATCAGCTAGTGTTTCAAACTGAACCAAACGTGATCAGAGGGGTAGAGCGTTAGGCTCGAGGGGTCGGGGAAGCATTTTAGGAGATCGCACTTTTCCAACCTGTGCGAATTATGGCAAGAACCACCTGGGGAGGTGTTTAGTTAGGTCTGACGCTTGTTTCAGGTGTGGCAAACCCGGACACAGGCTCAGGATTGTCCTTTAGCCAGATTAGGCAATAGGGGAGCCCATACTCCATCTTCTAGTTCAGTAGCTCCACCAGCACGCCCTGCTTAGCAGGGGGCTTCTACTAGCATGGGTGGCGGACGACGCGAAAATAGATTTTATGTCCTAGCATCCCGCCAGGAGCAGGAGGTCTCCCCAGACGTAGTCACTGGTATGTTAAGAGTTTTCCACCTTGATGTATATGCATTGCTAGATCCAGGGGCTACCTTGTCTTTTGTAACCCCTTGTGTGACTAGTAGTTTTGGAGTCAGTCCCAAAATCTTGTCAGAACCCTTCTCAGTCTCTACTCTAGTGGGTGATTCAATCGTAGCTAGGAGGGTGTACAGAAGTTTCCCAGTCATGGTCCTTCAGAAAGTCACCTCAGCAAATTTAGTAAAGTTTGCCATGACTGATTTTGATGTTATTCTCGGCATGGATTGGTTGTTTGCATGCTATGCCTCAGTTAATTGTAGAACCTGTGTGGTAGAATTCCGATTTTCGGGTGAGTTAGCCTTCAAATGGAAGGGCGGTTTAGCTGTTCTTGTAGGTCGTTTCATTTCCTACCTTAAGATCAGGAAGATGATATCCAAAGGTTGCGTGTACAATTTAGTTAGGGTTAAGGATGCTACGTCTGAGACCACGACTATCCAGTCAGTTCCAGTAGTATGTTAGTATCCAGAGGTCTTCCCAGATGATTTACCAGGAATCCATCCCGAATGAGAGACTGATTTTGGTATTGACCCTTTTCCCAATACGCAGCCTATATTTATTCCTCCTTACAAAATGGATCCAACCGAGTTAAAGGAGTTGAAGGACCTATTAAAAGACCTTGTAGATAAAGGATTCATTAGACCGAGCAAATCCCTATGGGGTGCACTAGTTCTCTTTGTCTAAAAGAAAGATGTTTCTCTTCGTATGTGTATTGATTATCGACAATTGAACAAGGTCACCCTCATTAACAAGTATCCTCTTCCCAGGATTGATGATTTGTTTGACCATCTTTCAGAGTGCTAAGTGTTTTTCGAAGATATATCTTAGATCCAGATACCATCAACTCAGGGTTCGGGAGAGTGATATCTCAAAGACAGCCTTTAGGATGCGGTATGGTCATTATCAGTTTGTAATTATGTATTTTGGACTAACGAATGCTCCTGCATCTTTTATGGACTTGATGAATAGGGTGTTCAAGCCATACTTGGATATGTTCATGATCATTTTTATTAATACATCCAATATACTCTCAGAGCGAAGAGCATGCCGCTCATTTGAGGGTGGTACTACAGACTCTCAAGGATAGCCAATTATATGCCATATTTAGCAAGTGCGAGTTTTGGTTGAACTCAGTGGCATTTTTGGGCCATGTGGTGTCAAGTAAGGGTATAAAGGTGGACTCTCAGAAGATAGAAGAGGTGAAGAATAGGCCTAGACCGGTGAATCCGTCAGATCTCAGGAGTTTCCTAGGTTTAGTTGGGTACTATCAGAGTTTTTTTTAGGGTTTTTCATCTATTGCAGTGCCATTGACCAAATTGACCCAAAAGAAAGTGAAGTTCCAATGGTCTAAGGCTTGTGAGAGGAACTTTCAGGAGTTGAAGACCCGACTCACCTCAGCACCAGTGTTAACCCTACCTGAGGGAACCGATTGGTTTGTGGTGTATTTCGATGCATTTAGCATCGACGTTGGTTGTGTATTGATGCAATATGGTAAAGTTATAGCATATGATTCCAAGAATATGAAGGCTCATGAAAGAAATTACCCGACCCAAGAGCTTGAATAGGCGGCGGTGGTATTTGCATTGAATATTTGGAGACACTATTTGTATGGGGTCCATGTAGATGTGTTTATGGACCACAAGAGTATGCAATATGTGTTTACCCAGAAGGACCTAAATCTGCAGCAAAGAGGTGGTTGGAGCTACTCAAAGATTATGACATGAGTTTCCTTTACTATCCCGGTAAAGACAATGTAGTAGAAGACGCACTTAGTAGACTCTCTATGGAGAGTGTGTCCCATGTAGATGAGGGGAGGGAGGAGCTGGTGAAGGATGTGCATCAATTTGCAAGGTTGGGAATTCATTTGATTGACTCGACTGATGGTGGTGTTATACTTTAGAATGGGTCAGAATCATCCTTGGTGACTGATGTAAAAGTTAGACAAGACGAGAACCCTATTTTGGTAAAGTTAAAGGAAGTCTTTAAGAATCAAAAGGTGGAGGTCTTCTCCAAAAGGGGAGATGGTTTGTTTCGATATCAAGGTCGCTTGTGTGTCCCGAACATTGGTGATTTGAGAAATAGAATGTTCCATGAGGCTTATGATTCCAGATATTCAATATATCGATGTGCCACCCAGATGTACCGTGACCTACGGGAAGTCTATTAGTGTAATGGCATGAAGAAGGACATTGCAGAATTTGTAGCTAAGTGTCCAAATTGCCAGCAAGTGAAGATAGAGCATCAGAGACTGGGAGGTGTGCTTCGGGACATCAGCATCCCTACTTGGAAGTGGGAGGAGATTAATATGGACTTCCTCATAGGGTTGCCTCGCACTCATCGACAGTATGACTCCATTTGGGTGGTCGTGGACAGGTTGACCAAAGTCCACCCAATCCTCTCATTTTCTACCTATCAAAATCACTAATTCTGCATAGGATTATGCCAAACTATACATCCGAGAGCTAGTTCAATTGCATGGAGTGCCCTTGTCCATCATATCAGGTAGAGGTACCTAATTTACCTCTCAGTTTTGGAGGTCATTTCAAAGGGGACTTGGTACTCAAGTCAAGCTTAGTACAACATTTCACCCGCAAACGGATGGTCAAGCGAAGTGGATAATTCAGACTTTTGAGGACATGTTGACAGCATGTATAATTGATTTCAAGGGTAGTTGAGATGACTATTTGCCTCTTATTGAGTTTTAATGCAATAACAGCTATCATTCCAACATTCAAATGGCTCTGTTTGAGGCTCTCTATGGGAGAAGATGTAGATCTCCGATTGGATGGTTTGAAGTCAGAGAAGCTGCAATGATAGGACCTGATTCAATCTATGAAGCTATAGAGAAAGTTCAGCTCATATGGGACAGGTTGAAAATAGCGCAAAGTCGCCAAAAGTCCTATGCCGATATGAGGAGGAGGGTACTTGAGTTCGAAGTTGACGATTGGGTTTTTCTGAAGGTGTCTCCCATGAAGGGAGTGATGAGGTCAGAAAGAAAGGAAAACTCAGTCCCCGTTATGTGGGCCCGTACCGGATTGTGAAACGGGTTGGCAAGGTGGCATATGAATTAGAGTTTCCCTCAGAATTAGCTTTAGTCCATCCAGTTTTCCATGTATCACTCCTAAAGAAGTGTTTGGGTGATCCAGCTTTAGTTGTTCAGGTGGACAGTGTCAGTGTGAAAGATAGCTTTAGCTATGAAGAGGTTCCGGTGGAAGTAATAGCTTTAGCTATGAAGAGGTTCCTGTGGAAGTACTGGATCATCACGTTCGAAGGTTAAGGAACTAAGAAGTAGCTTCTATTAAAGTTTTATGGAGGAATCAGCATGTTGAGGAGCTACATGGGAAGTCGAAGTAGATATGACGCTAGATACCCACAATTATTCCCTACAGGCTCAATTCCAGCTTGAGGTATCAGTTTTTGCCTTAAAACTCTATTCAGTTTCTTGTTCAGTTCAGGTGCCTCAGTTTCTTTAATGTAAATGTACGTATGTATGGTTCATGAATTCAGTTCAGTTATGTAGTTCAAGTCGGAGTCAGTCACTCCATCAGTTTTCAGCATGTATACTTAGTACTTGAATATGGTGATTTTATTTCTCTGTTCCTATATGTTTTTTCACATTCGAGGATGAATGTTCCCAAGGGGAAGATATTGTAATACCCTAGAAGTGCCTAAGACTAGACCAGGGATTTGAAAATGAAAAGTAGCAGAAATCTAAAAATCCTTCTCAGAATGAGTCGTTAGTGGGACCAACGACCAATTGGTTATGTCCGTGGTGAGGTGTTGTAGAACTGGAGCTGCAGGTAATAGGTCTAGGAATGACCCATTGCAATGTGTAACAGGTCTTTGGATGTGAGCTGTTGTCATGTTGTTCAGGCTCAGGGAGAAAGTAACAGATCACGTAACGACTCGTCGTTGGTAGCAGCGAGTCGTTGTAAATGCCCATTGGGAAGAATTCCAAATTTAACGCAGTGGCAGTAATGAGTCGTTAGAGCTTGTAATGACTCACTCTGTCCAGTCGTGGTTGGGGATCTGAGAGTGGATTCTAGGGTGTGACAACAAATGGTGTAATGAACCGTGGAGGCAGTAAAGGTCCGTTGTGGTGCCCGTGGTCACTGGCAGAGCAATTTTTTTAGGAAATTCATTAAGGGTATTTTCATCATTCCTAAGTCCTAGGGTCCTAAACTACATCGTTTCAACTTATGAGTAGTGAGTTTTTAGAGGGGTAAGTTCATTCTAAGCTATTCCTAATTATGCATGCAAAGTTAGAAGCCAAGAGAAGTGATCAAGTTTTAATTCCTTCAAGTTTTTCATCAATTCTTCATTGGGCAATTAAGGGAGTTGTAGAATCTTATTCTCTCAGGTATATAAGGTTAGGAATGGGTGAATTTGTCAACACCCATGCCCAATTTCTCTCTAATTCATTAAATTCTATTGATAAGTCTATGGGGTTTTATTCCAATCCTTATAATCTATGGGTTCCTTCATGTATCAATTCATATTTTATGAATCATTGGCAGATTTTATAACTATTTAGATTTAAATTTTCTACAACACTAAGCCCAATTATGTATGTTTCATGACAAATCAAGTTATGATTCTATTGTGATTTTGATTTTCATTAACCCATTATGATTTATGACATGATATGATTTCTCTCAAATTCTCAACATGAATTTATGGATATCAAGTATATACATGTTTTACAAGTATGCACAAACCTCATGATTTACGATTTATGATTATGGCTGACTCACGGGCCTTACTTTCATGGATAGTTCACGTATTTCAAGCATGCTTACGATTATCATGATTTTAACTAGCCTATGAATCTCATGTATATTATCCTATGAGCACTATATATGTTTTGGGAGTAGTATTTAACATCGAGTAGATTTGGGGTCTAAGCATGCCCCGAGTCTCAGAACTACACGCCAACATAGCCACGATGAGACCTCCATGATACTTTCTCCTTTGCCCAAATGGGGCCTCTATTGTGATATCACACCTCTTTCATGGTTCTACCCTTGGCAAAGTACGAACGCCCTCCCGACTAGGGGTTTACAAGTTGGGCTCCATGTGTGCTCATATGGGGTATGTTGGTTATAAGAATATCCCCCTCTTCCTCATGATTTATGTATGAGTATGATTATATACTTTGGCTCAAGTCATGTTTCATTAAGCTTTTCTCTTACGATTATGATTATGAATGATTTACGAATGTTTTGAAAACCTTGAGTCGTACGTTTGCATTATAATATTTATGTTATGATCATGTTGTCCTACACTTCTGAACTTTTATGTATCTTAAATGTCCGTTTTACTTACCTTGCATACTCGGTACATTCCACATACTGAGCGCATACTCTACGTTGTATCATTTCATGATGCAGGCTCCGATCTTCTGACCCAGCCCCGTCACTGGCCAGTTCTCTGTAGTTAGCATCCAGCTTCAGTGGTGAGTCCTCCTCTCCTGAGGACTACTCATTTCCAGTTATTTTTTATTTTCAGTTTTCAAACTTGTCAAGTTAATTGGGGGCATTGTCCCATCAAGCCATCAGATATGTTAGAGGCTTTCAGACTATATGTAGTAATCATCTTGTCATGTATGAAGTGAATTCCGGTTCCGATGCTATGTTATGATTAGACTTCCGCTATGTTATTATGTTAAGTCTTCTGCTTTATTTGATTGAGTTAGATGTATGTTCATGCTATGGGTCGACTTGGAGTCTCTCAGGGCTCCCTATACCGTGTCTCGATCCGGGCCTATGTTTGGGTCATGACACATAAGCCCTGGCAAGCACACTCCAATCAATATACCCCTTACATGGTCAATATGAGTCAACAGGTAGCTATAGCCAACCTACTGGGCCTTTGGGTCTGCAACTGAGCCCGTTGGACTCCTATAGCTGTGTCTGAGCCTGGTGAGCTCCTGTAACTGCACCCTTGGCACACAAGGCTCGACAGAGGGTCAGTGATGATGATATGGCATAAAAATAGAAGTCCATTTGTGGATGGAATTAATATTTCCCTTTGGCTAAACATAGTCCCTTGGGACAATATATAGCTCCTTGGAGCGATCCATATAGCCTCGTAGGCGATGACACAACTAGTAACCCTGAGGTTGGTCAACGGAAGGCTATATAGGGTAGGGTCAGTCCCAATCTATATAGAAAACGCTAATCTCAAGCTAACAGTAGCAGTTAATCACAACATACATGCTTCTGGCTTTCTTACAAAGATATAGGTCACATTACTATACGACAGAAATAACTTGTCGAAGGAATTAGCCTTAACATACCTCGAATGCCGATTCTCGTTTAACTGATGAGTTTCAACCTTTAATCAGTGGTTCCACTCAACTGAAGTCCTTACGCTGAAAGAATAGGGCTATTTTCAATACTAAATTCGGAAAACAATGATATCTTTTGATAATAATAATAACTATAATTCAACTTTGTTTAACTTGGCCGACAAGCCACAATTTCTCAAGAGTTTAGAAGAGAGAAATGCCTACTTTCAGATTCAATATGGAGTAATTCCGACAACCTTTACACGACGCGGTTCCAGTATGCTGAGAAAATTTGAAGAAATAACTCTGCAGGGATGCTTCCCGTAGGCCTAGAACTTGTTACCCGAAGTTAACTTGCATTCAGACGGTGTTTGACGGTGTAATTTGATGAAAATTCGACGAAATCCCCGTACCTTCTCTGTTCTTGGTTGAGGTTTTATTTGAAATTATTTAAATTCACCAAGGATGACTTTATATAGGAAGTGGCAGGGGGTGGCGCCCCGCGCTGGCCAACGCGCCAAGATGCTGGTGTCCCGCGATGCCTATCGCGCAGGCAGGCTGCTGTACCGCGCTTCCCATCGTGCTGGCAAGCTGGCGCGTCGTGCTGCCAATTGTGCAAGCAGGGCTAGCGCGTCGCGCAGGCCCTCGCGGCCTGGCCTCGCCTGACCCTGCTAAAGCACTCGACAATGTCCTCTCTCGTCCTACCTCCGAGACTCTTCCTGCACGAGTCAAGCTTTCATTGCTCACCACAAGCCCACGTGCACGCACACTAGCCATTAACATCATAAGGGGTGTACACTAAAAGTCATATTAAAGGGATTAACCTAGCCTAAATCCTCACCCTCTCCAAAAGAATGATAGTTGGATTTTCTCTCAAGAAAGGAGCTAGGGTTCTTCTTTAAACCTCTTCAAATCTTCTTGAGATCTTCAAGAAAAGTCTAGGGATCATCAACCTAGGCATTTAGGGTTATGAATGGGGGAAATTCTTCCACCCTCATGCCCTTTTCAAATTGAATTCATGATTCTCACCTCCCATACCTTAATTTTTGAAATTCTAGGGTTAAGCTTATTGTGGATAAATTCTTTTATGTTCTTCCATGAAATCAGTTCCCACATGATTCAATTTATGTTCTTAAGATTATGATTACATGTCCCTTATCAAATCAATGATCACCCATTCCCATGTCCTAGTTCGAAAATTCTTAGGGTTCATGTTGGACATTGTTAAGTTCCTCTATGATTCTGTAATGGGTATAGCTAATTTGATTAAATCAATTATTCCATGATTAGGGTTTTATGTTCTCTTGAAGTTTCAATGAAATTATGGTTCCCTATATTACAAGTTTGATTATGAACTTTTAGGGATAAATTCTTTTTATGAAATTCTATGATCCTCTTATGATTTCAATTTTCTCAAGCCCTACTTTAAGTTTTATGATTTAAGATGCATGATTTCCTACAAGGACTCTTCATGAATTTATGAATTTCAAATATGAGGATTTTTTTCAAGTATGCATGACTTTTACAATTATCAAGTTTATCATTATGGTCGACTTACGGGCCTTCTTTCATGGATAATTCACGAATTACAAGCATGTTCACGATTATCATGATTTAAACTAGCCATGAACTTCATATATGATTTCACAATATTGATTATCAGCCATGTGTATGTTTTTTAGAGAAGTGTCTAGCATCAAGTAGGTCGGGGGTTAAAGTCAACCCCAAGTCTCAGAAACTGTAGGCCGACATAGGCTTATATTCATTGCTACCCAAGGTGGGTCCCATAGTGACATCAAGCCACTTATCATTCCTTACCTTGGAAAGCTTGGGATGGTTCTGCCTACTTGAGCGAGATAGTTGGTGTCACGCCCTAAAAGTGGGGAATGGCGCAACTGGCACTCGATTCATGATTAATCGAGAAGCCGACTATATGACATCTGTAACTGTAACACTTAGGCCATCTAGACTACCTGTCACAATCAACTAGAGTATAAAATGGACCCATAAGGTCTCAGCAATACAGGGTAAACAACTGAAATGCAACCAAGGCAATGAGTATGCTAAACAAAGAAACAATATGTCGATGAGGCCACAAACTGAATAACACTATACACGCTAAGTCCACAAAGCTTCTAAAAAGTAAACTGACTGATGGTCGGAACAGAGCTCCAACCTACCCATAACTACATCTCAAAACATAAGCATATATAACTAAGCCCTAGCTCCAGGAAGAAATGAGCATACCAAAAGATCCATAGATCTCATGAACCACTACTGCACCTGGAAATCCCGACCTCTACCTGTACCTGTGACACGAACACAGGTCCCCAAGCGAAGGGACGTCAGTACGAATGAAATGTACTGGTATGTAAGGCTGAAACTGTAAACATGAGATAACAATCCTGTTATAACTGGCTCAGCACATAAACATCAAAGGATAGATATAACTTAGAACTTTGCAACCTGTAATTGATATCAACTCACTATAACATCAGTAAACTCAAGATAACTAAACCGGGAATAAGGAATAGCAACAACCTGGAATTCGGGAAACCGAAATCTGATAATAACACTATAATGAGATGAAAATGCAATTAAGAATGCACAAGAAAGAAACTACAATTGTAATGCCAGCGACTAGCCAACCACAAACACATATATAAAATTCGTCCAGCCGCTGTACCACACCAGGGTGAAATATCAATATCTCCACCCGGTGTACCACACCGGGGTAAAATAAAAATATCTCCAGCCGGTGTAACACACTGGGGTAAAATAAAAATATCTCCTGCTGGTGGACCACACAAAGGTAAAATAAAAATATCTGCAGCCGGTGTACCACACTAGGGTATAAATAAAATATCTCCAGCCGCTGTATCATTCCAAGGTAAAATAAAAATATCTCCAGCTGGTGTACCATACCTGAGTAAAAATAAAAACAAATCCCAATCGAAATCATAAATGGAGCTGATAGGGGTCATACAGACTATCTGAATACTGACAACCATGAAATATGCCGACTCAGTAACTATAACATGTGTAGGATCTTTCCACGACCCCTAATGCTACAATTATGCCATACACATATAGGTATTTCATTTAACATTTAAATACATACATAAGCTGTGAATGAATTCTAGGGAAGTTCCTCGAACTGAAATATCATAAAGACAATGTAGACACACGTTCATGATTTTAAACATCTTCTAGAAATTCTAACACGAGAAGCGAGAGGAATAGCTTAACATAACAATTCCTATTAACAATCTTAACAATCATTCGTGCTTGTACTCGTTTGACATTCATCCTTTCATATCAAGAATTATGAGCATACCTCATTCGCCGCACATCATATCACATCTCGAGATAACTTAACAAGAAGACATAACTTGCATATCTCAAACTTGGAGCTCTTTAACATAAAAATTAGGCAGCGTCTAGGGGCTACCTTAAGATAAATAAAGACTTATAGTCGTGTTTTAGACAACATAGGAAGAAGCTCATGAAACTTTGCAATATAAAAGGAGCTTAGGAAGCTTAGCGGCATTATAAATAGTTTAGAAACATCCGAAAAAAAACATTTAAAACTTGAAAAGGACAATCCAACTCTTGAACAATAATCAAGATAATTGTTTAAAAAGTACGATGAAGAACTTCTCCTTAACTTGGTCACTATCTCCAAAATATTCTATTCTAATCATTTCTTAAGAAGTTAACACTTTACTGACCTTTCATTAGCTTAACACAACTGAACATAAACAACTTTATTTATAACTTTTTTTGCTAAACGTATTTAGAAACGGGGTAAATCTTGTTATGCATTTTTCCTAACTCATTAACAATTTTAACACTTGTATCATCTAAGTTAACAACCTTTAACTTTACTTTTATTATTCATCATAAATTCTTTTCCAAACAGGATTCGTGATTCCCTACTTAATTATTTGCTCTCGTGTTCATTATTCGGGGAATTTCTTATACGTACTTACCATTTTACCTAATTGCCAACCTTATCTTGAACATCATCTTTCTCATATTTTAACGTTGCTCAAAGGTTTTTGAAATCCAACTCTGAGTAGAGCATAACTCACATATTACCTTAAAAGGTCTAACATTTACTCTTATCTTTCCTTTGCTACTAGCACCTCAACTTTTGCACTTAGGTTAACCTCCTTACATATACACCTTTCCAAGAACCGTGCAACGTGTCTACGTAAAGCCTTAAACAATTCTCGGGGAGGTCTAGATAACTCAAAACGTCTAATAAATAAATAGTAACTTTCTAATGGATATCCTTGCCATTAGAAAATACTGTGTAATATCAAATAATTCTAAGAACAGGGAAGAACCATAATATATTCTACTACATAAATTAAGTATAGGGGAATGCAGTTCATCCGCGGCACGAGTTCGTGCTTGAAATTAAGAGACAAAGAGCGCCTTACATACCTTGTTCCGAAGAGTTTTCCTTATTCGCTTCTTTCCTCCAGCAACCATGTTTAGTATTCTTCAATTCCTTGAAGTTATACTCATGTAAAAATCCTGGTTTGAGCCAATTTCCTAGAAAAATGTCATCCAAAGCGAGAATCCATAACAACAATACAAAAAAGATTTCATTACTTTGTTTTAACTTATTTCCACTGACTTTTAAGGGGAAAAATTAAAGGGTGAACTTACCTAGATTTTCTTTTGATTATTCCCCAGCATAAAAAGAGTATATTCCCAGAAAACACAGCTGTATCAACCTCTAAAGCAGGCATAAACTTCACCCGAAACACACTTACCAAAAATGAGCCACAAAACCAACCACCGACTTCTAGCTTTAGCTAAGGGAAATTGTGCAAGTTTAATATTATAAATGGTTACCTTTTCTTGTCTTACCTCCTACTAGATGAATTATCTAGGAAGCAACATGGTTGCAAACACAGCAGCTTCTTCCCAAGAATGGCAGAAACTTGATCTAAACACACATGAAAAAATAGCCTAGCCTAGCTTCCAATTTTCAAGCTTTTAGCTAAGATTTTTGGTAAGTTTAAAGGATAAGTCTTACTCTCCATTGAATCCAATCATTAACAAAATGGAGTATATATGCAGATTAGTAATGCTCCAAAAATGAAGAAAAAAGCATCATAGAAAGCATGTTTCAAAAACGCAACAACAAGACTCAACGATGCCTCTCTTCAACTTTGCAATGACCTTCTTCACTTGGCTTGAATATTTGGTTGATGATTTGCCTTTATTTATCTTGGTTTTGGCTGTAAAATACAGAGATAAGTATACCCTAAGCAGGAATCGAATTTGGATAGGAATGATATAATTTGAGTAGCAAACAACTATAAGAGGTAGGGCAATGGAGGCGATGCTTATGTCACTTCTTAATAGGGCTTTAGTAAAATGCCCATAACTTTTTACTCCGAACTCCGATTGACTAGCGGTTTGATGTTATGAAAACTATACTCAAATACATTTAATTTGATAGGTTGTGAGGCTTATAGTTTATTACATATTGGGAGATATCGTCATTCAAAATTGACCTAACTTATAAACTTCGCATACTCCTTGTTTTTCCATTACGTACATATTTCCCTTGCCATCTACAATCAGCCTCACAACCCGTACTTCCTATAACATAGAATAAAAACATCAAATAATCATCAAAAAATTTCTGGGGTGTAACATCATCCCCCCGTTAGAAACATTCGTCCTCGAATGTTATAACACCTTAACTCATCCTTGTCTTCCGTCGTAAACATACATTCCATATATTCATAAACATATCCTTTCCGATCGTTACTTCATGTCAAACTATACTTATTCAACTATATCTATTTATCTAACATAAGATAGACATCCTTAACACCACATAATCGATGAACTTTTCTAACCATAAGCAATTTATTCACCACCACGGCAGATGATTAACTCCAATACCACTTTCCATTCACTAGCAAGATACAAGATCGATGTTAAATGCGAAGCTGCCTTTTTACCCTTGCTTTTTCCATGGCCTATTATTGACGGTCCTAATAATAGAAACTAAAGCCTAATATAGGGACAAAGAAGGAACTAAATCTCCAAGAGAACTGAATTTCAGGCCCGCCCCATGTCCTTGAAACTACATGGGGCTTTAAATGATCCTCTTGACACAGTCTCCCCACTTTATTCTTCTTCTTTGTCGGTACTTAGAGACGGTGAATCGGATTCCTCTATCTTGATAAAATTCTTGTATCCGAGAAATAGTCATATATATGTCTGGGTAGACATTCCCAAACATTCTAAAACCAGGTGGAGTCCCAAACCTAACTTAATTGATATACTCTATCCCTCATATTCCGCACCCTATTTGAAGCATATCGGGCCAAAGAATTAAACCTGAATATATTCGTGAATATTCATGATGCCCTTCTTCAAGTACAAAAACTGATTAGCTCGAACCCATCGAAGTTCCCATGGTAAGTACTGATTCGTGAAGTCTAGGGGATTTAGGCTCAAAACTCCCAGGCACTAGAGCTCTCAAAGAGTATTTCCCAGGACCATGCCATTAATTTTAATGTTGATTTTGAAACATCACTACTCGAGGTTAACATTCGAAATGCTTTCTCAAAATCTCATCCCTTTGATATACCGGAAAGTGTTTGCAGGATCAGCAACTCTGCTTCCTCTGTGTCTCTCTGCGGCGGGACAACATGAGGCTGAATCCTTCCATGGTAGCTACGGCGGAACTAGAAAGCGTAATACGGGAGTAAACAAAACTCATTTTGAGCATATAATCCATTTCTCAGATCGACAAGAAGACGAGTGGGACCCTTTCAAGCATTAGTGCCGATAAAACTCATAGCCATCTGCCTTACTCTAGGGGAATTCTAAAACATCAGCACGATTTAGATTTCAAACACCTTATATCTTTCTCTATAGCACGATCTGTAATGAAAGTGAAACAACTCCTAAATGCCTGGCAGAAGGCTCCACGATTATAAATATGGTGCACAAAATACCCATAAGCGGGACTCTACTAGACACAGCTTGGTGACTCCTAAGGATACGACTTCACTACGATACTAAGTCTTTCATGCCCAAAAAGTAAGATTAGGGCGCTACCGGCACTCGATTCATGATTAATCGGCTAGGCTATATGACATCGTAACTGTAATACTTAGGCCATCTAGGCTTCCTGTCATAATCAACTGGAATATAAAATGGACCCATAAGGTCTCAACAATACAGGGTAAAAAACTGAAATGCAACCAAGGCAATGAGTATGCTAATCAAAGAAACAATAAGTCGACGAGGCCACAAACTAAATAACACTATACACGCTAAGAGTCACAAATCCTCTAAAGTAAGGCGGCGATGGTCGAATAGGGCTTCGATCTACCCATAACTATATCTCAAAACTAAGGCATATATAAATAAGCCTTAGCTCCAGGAAAGAAAGGCATACCAACACATCCATAGATCGCATGAGCTGCTACTGGCGGTAATCCCGACCTCTACTGCACCTACGGCACGAATACGGGTCCCCAAGAGAAGGGACGTTAGTACGAATGAAATTTACTAGTAAAAGGCTGAAACTATAAACATAAGAGATAACAATCCTGTTATAACTGCCTCAAGACATAAACATATAAAGGATAGATATAACTTAGAACTTTGCAACACAATTGAAATTAAATCACTATAACATGTGTGAACTCAAGATAGCTGTAGGAATGGGCAAGTAGCAACTTTGAAATCGTCTAATCCGAATATCAACTTTTACCAATGGGATGAAATGCAATTAAAATTCTTTAAGAAAACTATAACAATAATGCAGCGACAAGTAACTACAATCCCATGTCAAGGAATTTCGTCAGCGTTTGTATACACAGGATAAAATAAAAATGTCTCAGGCGATTATTTTACACAAGAATTTAAAATAAAAATATCTGAATTTGAAGATTTTATGGGTAAAAATAAAAATATCTCAGCAGTTACTTTACACCCAGGTAAACTAAAAATATCTCCGGTAGTTGCCACAGGGTAAAAAATAAAAAGTATCTCTCCAGGTGATATGTCACTGAGATTAAAATAAAAATATCTCTGGTTGATTGTACCATGCAGGGTAAAATAAAAGCAATCCATTAGCAATCATAAATGGTTTTGATGGGGTCAGCAGATACAACAGCGATGCAGGCTGGTACTTCATAGCAGCAATGCTTGGATCTTTCCACGACCCTGTGCTACAATTATATACCATACATATCAGTATTTCATTTAACATTTAAAAATACACTTACAGCATGAATGATTCTGGAAGTTCTAAAGGCTGAAATATCTTAAAGGCAGTTGTAGACTGCGTTTGTGAGTTTAAGCATCTCATAACAATGCTGTGAAGTAAGAAGTTAGGAATAAAGCCAAACATAATAGTTCTATTAACAATCATAGCATTCATTTCAGTGTATCAACGACTTTCATCTTTCCTTGTCAAGGTGAGCATGCCTCATTGGTAACATCATGTCATCTAGAGATAACTTGGCAAGAAGACCTGCTTGTATCTCAAACTTTGGAACTCTTTAACGCCGTCTGGCAACTGTCTGAGCACGTAAGATAATCAAAGACATGATCCATGCTTTTGAACCATGGAAAAACAATGAGCTGCGTGAACAAATGAGCATTATCAAACGGCAGAAACATCAAGAAAAGATCTTTAAAGGCAGAAAAAAGTTGATCAGCTCTTGACAAATATTAAAAAATAGTTGTTTAAAAGCGATGGAAGACTTTACATCATAACCCAGGTCATATCTCAAAGTAATTTATTTACAAATCTTTCTTTTTAAAAAAGAAGTTAACAACATTTCTTGGCCTTTCGTGAAGCAACACAACTGAACATAAGCTTAACTTTATTTATAACTTTTTTTGCCAAACGTCTTTAGAACAGTGTAAATCTTTCCTAACTCATTAACAATTGTAACACTTATCATATAAGTTAACAACCTTTAGCTTTACTTTTCATATTCATCATAAATTCATTCCAGCAGGATTCGTGATTCCCTACTTAATTATTTGCTCTCGTGTTCATTATTTCAAGAATTCTTATACGCACTTACCTTTTTACTAATTGCCAACCTTATCCTCTAAACATCATCTTGCTCATATTTTAACATTGCTCAAAGGTTTTGAATCAACTATGGCGAGCATATAACTCACATATTACCTTAAAGGTCTAACATTTACTCTTATCTTTCCTTTGCTACTAGCATATAACTTTTACACTTGGGTTAAACTCCTTACACATATACAACTTTCAAAGAACGTGCAAATGTCTGCGTAACTCCTTAAACAATTCTCAGGAGGTCTAGATAACTCAAGAGCTCTAATAAACGCATAGCGACTTTATAATGGATATCCTTTCCTCCATAGCGTGTAACTTGAACATAAGCATAAGTGTATACATATATTATGGTTTTCGTATAACCTTCTAACATCAAAGATCACATGCATAACCTACCCATGAAGATGGTTCTATAGAAATATACACATTCGAATTCTATTTTCCAAGTTTAACTTATCGGTAAATGAAGAAATGCATTAATTAGTCGCTTAGCTTAAGGGAGAGGGATCGGGGGACACTCTCATGGCACTAAGCACCTTAAAACATACGTATAATATGGCAGGTAACTATTGTAAAGAAATTCCATTTTGTCACTAGTCATTAGCCCTTAATGAGTTAAAATCAATTTCAAATGTTTGGTTTGTTCGCGCGTCGTCGTCTTGCCATGTTTACCAAATTCCTTAGTAACCCTAATGTGAACACCTTTGACACCACAAATACAGAACGTAATATAAAGGACCGGCTCATAGTGCTCACACTTTGAGTGGACTTGATTCAATTTACAACTATGACCATAATCGAAGGCAATTGCCCTCTTCACTTCACACTCATGTGTTCCAACTCTTTAGCAAATACATAACGTAATACCAAGTAATTCTAAGAACAAGGAAGAACCATAATATTCTACTACATAAATTAGTCTGGGGAATGTCAGATTCATCCGCGGCATGAGTTCGTGCTTGAAACCAAGAAGAGAAAAGAGCACCTTACATACCTTGTTCTGACGAGTTTTCCTTATTCGCTTATTTCCTCCAACAACCATGTTTGGTATTCTTCAAATCCTTGAAGTTATACTCATGTAAAAATACTAGCTTGAGCCAATTTCCTAGACAAAAATGTCATGCTTGAAGCCATAACAACATATCATTACTTTGTTTTAACCTGTTTCCATAGCCTTTAAGGGGAAAAATGAAAGGGTGAACTTACCTAGATTTTTTTGTGATTATTCCCCAGTATAAAAGGAGTATATTCCCAGCAAACATATCTGTATAAACCTCTAAAAACGGGCAGAAACTTCAACTAGAAACACACCAAAAATGAGCCACAAAACCAACTTCAACTTCTAGCTTTAGCTAAGGAAATTCTTGCAAGTTTAATAGCTAGAAATGGTTACACTTTTCTTGTCTTACACTCTACTAAGATGGAATATCTGGGAAGATTAACATGGTTGCAAACACAGCGGCTTCACTACCCAAACAATGACAGAAACTTATTAAATACACATGAAAAAACAGCCTAGCCTAGCTTTCCAATTTTCAGAAGCTTTTAACTAAGATTTTTGGTAAGTTTAAAGGATAGAGAATCCTTACCTCCTCCGTGAATACAACCATTAACAAAAAGAGGTATATATTCAGCTTAGTACTCCAAAAACTAAAGAAGAAAAACATCATAAACATGCTTCAAAAATGCGAAACAAGACTCACGATGCCTCTCTTCAACTTTGCAATGATCTTCTTCACTTGGATTGAATTTTTTGTTGATGATTTTCCTTGATTTATCTTTGTTTTTGGCTGTAAAATACAGAGAGAAGTATCCCCTAAGCAGTCATATCGAATTTTTATAGGAATGATATGATTTGAGCAGCAAACAACTTAAATAAATAAGGGTAGAGGGCGATTGGAGCGGGTAGCACGTCACTGCTTAACGGGGCTTTAGTAAAATGTCATAACTTTCTCCGAACTCCGATTGATGAGAGATTTGATGTTATGAAAACTTGACTCAAATACCTTTAATATGATAGGTTGTGGGGCTTCTAGTTTATTATATATTTGGAGATATGGTCGTTTAAAATTGACCTAACATAAACTTCACATACTCCTTGTTTTTCATTCGTACATTTCCCATATCATTTACAATCAATATACAACCGTACTTCCCTTAACATAGCATACACACATCAAATAATCACCAAGAGTTTCAAGGTGTAAAGTTGGGCCATCATGTAAGCTCTATCATGTTGGTGTCGGTTATGACTAGTCCTCCCATTGTTCCTTATCTTTTATGCATGATCATGTTTACAATATTTTGGATCAAGTTATGTTTTACAATGTTTCTCTTATGAATACATTTATGACTAATTTATGAAAAGTTTCGAAAGTCTTGAGCCTTCATGTTTAAATTACGACTATCACTTCATGTTTTGAACTATCCTACTCTCATGAACTCTTATGTATTTTATTAGCCACACTTACCTCGCCACTCGGTAGATTTCAAGTACTTACCGCATAATCTATATTTATATTATTTCATGATATAGATGCGAGGTACTCGGACTCACCTTACGGTTAGATACATTGCAGACTTGATCAACAAATAATGGTGATTCCTCATTTCGAGGACTAAAGTTATCTACTTCATTTAGGTTCTTTTGTCTTGTTTTAGTTTTAGATTTTGGAGTTAGCGAGGGCTTGTCAGTAGCTCATCAATTATAGAGGCTTTCAGACATAGAGTTTGTATATTTAGCTTGTGACTCGGTGTTGTGATATTGTCATTTTAATTACTCCTCATGTTATATAGACTTTCTCTTATCCATGCTTATAATTTAATTTCAACTTGTTTATGCTATTAATTCATGCTATGTATGCGCCATGGGTTAGCTTGGAGCCATTCGTGGTTCTAGCTCCCGTGTCTCGATCTGGGGTCCATGCTTGAGTCGTGACATTCAACTTCTTTAGATTTTGTTCTGCACCCTAGAGGCACTCTTGGCGAAGCCCTCGAGTCTCAAACTCAGTGAGCCTCGTCTTATTAGCACAATATCCTTCGAGATACTTGGCAATTTCGAACTTTCTTAAAAAGCTCCACCAATGGTAAGTTAACATGTACACCTTCCAACACATCAAGAAATTTATGGCAGCTGTGTCCACCTTTTTTCTTCTTAAACCTTTGTGGAAATGGAGGAGGCGGTCGGCTACCACATTTTGCTTTGAGTTGCTTGCCTCACCAACCTCTTATCTGGACATCACAGCGTGCTCTATATCAACTTTCTTATCTCTAGGGATCACCTCACCTAGCTCTTTACCACTACGCAAAGAAATTGTGCACACATTTTTCTTAGGATTCTTCTCAGTGTTACCCAAAAGTACCCCTTGCGGTCTATTAGTCTATTGCAGAAGGGCGATTGACCCATCTATCTCTCAGGCGTAGATGGACTTTTTGCATCTCATTAACCACGAGTCTTTTGAACCATCCACTACTTCATCATTTCCTCTAATGAACTATTGAGTTGCGCCACGAGGTCTTGGATGGTTATTTTGGGGCCTTTGGAAGTCGATTTCCTCCCATGAGGATTTGATGCATTTCTATACCCGGTTGTAATTGTTACACCACAAACCTCCACCACAACCTTGTTTCTCCACAAAATAAACAGACTCTAGGTTTAGTGTACAACTTGAATAAGTGTGGCCTTCTCCACACATCTCACATGATAGTGGTGGAGTGCGGACTTGGTGGACATACTGAACTTGACCTCCCTTTAGTGTGGTCACAAGCATTGATCACATTCACCGGTTGATTGATATCTTCTCGGATTACTGCTACACCATCTACCTCAAGCTTTCTGGCACCTTGCTGTGAACTCTCTACCTGAGTCTGATAGTCTTGACTCCACGCTTTAACATGAGATTCATAAGAGATTCTATCTTATCATATCTCTTGGACAAAATTTATCCTTGTGCGGTAGCGTCAAGCAAGATTTTGGACTCCGATTTTATCCCCTCTATAAAATTGTGCCCGATAATCTCCTTTAGCTACCTGTGGTGCGGGGAAATCTCTCAAGTATCCTTGTATCTTTGGCTTGAGAAAAATGTTTCACCATCTCTACGCACAAAATCTGAGATATTCTCTCTCAACTCTTTTTCCTTCACGAAGAGAACTTATTCAATGAATTTGTTTGGAAAGAGCCTCCCAAGTGGTGATGGAACCTGCTGACTCATTCTGAAGCCACTCTTTGGCCTCACCAATCAACAAGAATGGGAACAACGTGAGCTTGACATACTTATTTGACACGTTACGCACTAGTGAAAGTTCTCACCAAGCTCCACGAACATCATCGAGATGTGCGTAAGGATCCTCGTGTTGCTTGCCCTAATATTGGCAAGTATTTTGGACCAACTGATAAGTTGGTAATTTATCAACTCATTAGGCTCTTAAGCATGATCTTTAGCTTAGTTTTTGATTCATTTAGATGAATTTTATGCCCTTTGCCTTTTATGTGTAGGTATCTGATTTTAAGAGAAAAGAGCAAGAAGTGGAATGAAAAAGTATGAAATTAGGTAAAAATTGCCGCTACCATAGGATACCCCGGGAGAAATGTTGGTCAAACGGAAATAACCACTAATTTTAGGAGAAAATGCAATAGGTATTGCGGATATCAGCAGGCTAATCGCTAGTAAAATCGCCGACGGGTGTTGGTCCTATTTGGACCGAGGAGGAGAATTAATTGGAGGATCACGTATGGAGAAGCCGACCACAAAGATGTCACCTAATGGTCCTAGAACATCATTGGATTGCAGAGAAAACAAATGGCAGTTGGCAGAATGCAGGCGGCAAACCGCCCGGTTCCACCTCAGAGTGAAAAAACGAGCCCGAGCGGGGGCAATTACGTCTAGCAAAAGAGGAGATTGGTTTCCATATTTTTGTATATAGTCTATAAGAAAGTACTATATACATACTTTTCTAACTTTTGAACATTTCTTTTTCTTTGAAAAGGAAAGAACCCCATTGGAGGAGATTGTTGAATATTGCTTTTCTATTTTAGTCTTCACAAGCTTCCTTAGCAAGGTATAACTATTATTTTAGGCATATTTTGAGTTTGATTTTGCATGATCTTTGTAATTACATTGAGTTTATTAATGAATATACTCTTTAGTTTCTTAATTATGAGTGGCTAAATCATCAGCTTCTGAGTGTGTAATGATGGGTATTGCTAGATTCATCTCAATATTGCTTAATTAGTGTCCAATGTTTGTTTGGTTCTCTCTAATTTATAATTAATGATCCATAGTTGCAAATGTGGGTTTACTTTCTTACTTGATTTCATCTTGAAAGCGTTCCAAGTATTGGGAGGGAATTTGATGGTGGGAATGGATGTGATTGTGTGGAGTTGGGCTAGAAATAGCCAAAACCCATATTCATAATCCTAATTAGTAGTTGATGACTAAGATCGTATTAACCCAAGCTCTATTGGGCTAATTGAATTGTGTCTTGAGGTTCGAAAGGACTCATGAAAAAGGCGTCCATGATGTTGAAAAACAAAGGCTATCATCTTTTCAAGTATTGGGAGGGAATTTGATGGTGGGAATGGATGTGATTGTGTGGAGTTGGGCTAGAAATAGCCAAAACCCATATTCATAATCCTAATTAGTAGTTGATGACTAAAGATCGCTCAGCTATTAACCCAAACTCTATTGGGCTAATTGAATTGTGTCTTGAGGTTCGAAAGGACTCATGAAAAAGGCGTCCATGATGTTGAAAAACAAAGGCTATCATCTTATCAAAAGTTATTTAATTTGCAGTGAGAGCTAGCATATCCTTATTTGATTAGCACCCCATCTACACCACACGTCTAGTCTTCACTCATTATTGTCTATCAATTTTGGTTATTTTTCTATTTTGGCTAGCTGGTTTAGAATCCAAAATATTGTTGACTTTATTTTTCCCCCAAAAATTTACTATCTTATTTTCCTTGATTAGTGCGAGTTAATACATATTTCCTAAAACAATGCTTGAGCAAATCATTCACTAGCCTCTGTGATATTCGACCCCGACATCCATCGGGAATATTTTCTTTGAACAACGACTGTGTACACGCTCTCGTTAAGAGGGGTGTGGTTTGGACGTTATCACCAACCGCATGGTCCCTTCCTTCAAGTCGAAGTTTCCAGTGATTGCCAGCTTGGTGATCGCTTTGGAAGCATTCTCCAAGTTTGGAGAAGCAAAGTTAAACACTGGAACCCTCTCCTGGTTGTTTCCATGTGCTTGCTCGTTATTCTCCATAGTTAGCTTGCGAAAGGTTCTCTTAATTTCTGGATCAAAAGAAGCTAAAGATGGTCCCTAACATCTCATAGTTAGCATTCATTGAGTAAACAACACCTGTAAACATCAACACCCAGCAAACAAAACATAAAATATAGAATAGCAAAATAAAAATCCTAACCTACAAATGATTAATCAATCTTTATGTCCCCGAAAACAACGCCAAAAACTTGATATCGTCCAAGCGCACGCAAGAACACATGGTCGTCAAGTAATATAGGACACTGAAGTCCTGATTATCGATCCCTCAGAGACTTGTCAGATTAGTCGCTTAAGGATAACACTTTATTTCGCTATTCAGAAAACACAGATAAAATTGGGGAGTGATTTGGATATTAAACTAATAAAATTCAAAATGTAAATTTAACTATTAAACTAAGATTGTTGCAAGCTTGTTGGTGCTTCAAATGATAATGGAAATCTAGGGAAATGGCACTTTTACTTCAGGTTGGGTTTTCAAGACTTGATTAACTAGATTGATTCTTCCTAAAGTTTCTAGTTGCAAGTTACTATCCCATTTCTTGCCACTATCCCGAGCATCAAAGAACTATCCCATGAACCCTAACGCCTATATCCCTTTGGTCGCAAGAGAAACATGAGACGGCGGTTGTGGCTACTTGTGTATCAACTAAACAAGGTTTAACAGTATATCCTTATCATCATCAACAACTTTTAACCTTCAAACAATGGGCCAAAGGATCTTTGAATTCCTGTTTTATATTTAGTTTTAACCCTTTTAGTTCCCTTTCCCGAGTTCAACCAAAAGCCGGCAGATTTATCCAAAAGGTGATCAATCTAACAAATAAGCAATTAACATAAGTAAATATAAATAACCTTTATTGAAGAATCAATACTAGAATAATCAATCTATCAAACTTCAACCATCTTCTATGGCCAAAACCCTAGAACAGGAGTTTAGCCAATGCGTTACAACCTCAATATGATCAAACAAAATGATGTAAGATAGCTAACAAATGACCCAGATGTTCTATTTATAAGAGAACCCTCAAATGATGAATTTTACCTCAAGTAATTAGCTTCAAAATCAGCAAAATCCATTCTGAAATAGGTTTGGCACTCCGCACCCTCTAGTGCACCAAGTTTGGCTCAATTTTCCTCTGAAGTTTTGCTCTGAATGCCCCATGCCAGCCAAGACACCAAGGTGTTAGTCAAATTTCTAACCTCTGGATTCCCCATGCACCCCACGCCACTCAAAGAACTAGAGAATTAGTCAAACTTCTAAGCATTTGAACCCTTCTGGCGCACCACTCCATCCAAAGCACTAAATGTTAGAAAAAATTTCTAAGCGTGGGATGCTTCTGGCGCGCCACACCTCTCATCTCGCCAAAGTGTTGATCAAATTCTCCTCTATAGTTCGGGACCTGGAATGCCACATCACCCATAGAACCATCTTTGGTGCATATTTCTCTGAAGTTTAGGGATTGGCGTACCACGCCATCCATAGCATCAGGCCAATCTTCGCGAACTCCTCTTTCTTCACACCTTGGGTCATTTTTGGATCCTTTTTCCTTGGTTTCTTTCTCAAAACATCTAAAAACATTTGTTCTCTCAAAAGACACATGAAAAGATGAATTCATGCATTTCATAAGGATTATGAACTCAAAACAAGGAAAAACATGGGTAAAACATGGTGAATGGGCATAAGAATATGTCCAACATCAATAATGCAGCCCTTGGATCTAACAATGCATACACATCAAGATAGAATACTCGTAATATATCAGTAACCATATCAAGTAAGAACTCCTGCTCCTAACGAGATGAAAGTACATAGAACCTATTTTGGGATTGTCTTATAACACCCCAAAAGTTTTATAAACCAGGCTCAGACCTTGCAAGAAAAATCCAGAAGAAAAAACAGAAAATGCCTCAAAACGACTTAGACAACGAGTCGTGGTCAGCTCCAATGACTTGTTGTGTCAGCCGTGGTCAGCCCTGCTTGATCAGTCGAGAACCCATGGGACAAGGAACAACCATTGTTAGAAATAATGATTCGTCCTGTCACCCGTTGGTTCCCCAGCTCAGAATCCCTTCTCCAGGACCCCACGAGTCATTGTCTAAAACAACAACCTGTTGTGGGAGTCATTGGGTGAGAACCCTAGAAACCCCTTCCAGTGGTGATGAGTGGGAACAACGGCTCATTGTGTCTCACAATGAGTCATGGTCACCGCTCGTAGTGTCAACTTTAAGAATTTTTAGAAATACTTCCAATGAATTGTCGCACCCCAAACCTAGGGAGGCGTGATTGGCACCTGGTGCCACCCCTGATATGAGTATACTCGACGCCCAAAAATAAAACAAAGGCCAGAACTAATGAGGTTAAAAAACACCACAACTATAAAATCAGAATAAGGTGATAGACTATAGAGGAAGCTGGCTCACCTGGCAAACCCAAAAAAAATAAACACAGCATGTCATCAATGCCAGGGAATGGAAAACAACTATACAACATGGCCCACCTGGCCTATAGCGATGACACTACACCCACAACAAACGTCTACGAGCCTCTAAAAATATAATAAAAACCAACTGCTCGGTACAGGGCCCTGGACTACCCATAACTCAACCTCTGGCAACTCCGAAAGAACTGCAGCACACTGACTTAGCTAGAACTCCACTCAGCAACCAAGAACCTGATCTAACAACCCACCATCACCTGCAAGCATGAATGCGGCGCCCCGTCTAGGGCGTCCGTACATTAATGTACCGAGCATGAACGGCAGAAACAACTGGAAGACTAAGATTAGAGATCAACAGGTATACCAAATATCATAGAAGGAGAACTGAACATAAGTAAACACATAAAACCTACCTGGCCCCCATAAGCTCGGCAAGTCCAAAAAGTAAATAACAATACAATGGCACCTAGCTGACCCAACTCACCTATCATCACCATTAGACCTCTCAATGGCCTCAGCTAACACCAGCCAACATCTAGCATTCACTTTTATCAAATAACAAATAACACAAGCAACAACCACAATATAATTCCAAGAAAATCAAAAGTAAACACCAGTTAATCAACATCATCAATCAGGCACTGCCGGACACTCCCTTGGCTGCACACAGTTAGCGGAGCTCAATCCATCTAGGAGAATCAATCGCGATCCCAAGAAAGGCTCAGACATGTCGGAACACTCTCGAATCATGTCTCAACTAGACACTACAGAGGACATCATTCTCAAACCCGTAGGTCATTTCACTCCTTGGGCTCAACCCCTCAGCCGGAAACACTCTCGTGTGTCGGGTATCCACAAGCCACAAGGTACCTCGGGCTCGACCCCTAGACAAAATCACTCTCGTGCATCGGCTATCCCCAAGCCACAAGGCCTCAACACAAAACACAAAAAAGCAACAAAAATAATAATAATACATGATCAAACAGCCCACAATTGGCTCTCAAACCCCATAACCCGTCTAATACAACATAATATTATTCTTTCACATCTAGCCATCCATCGACAAGCCACCTACCAAGCTAAGGATTACCATCCTAAATAGTCTATCCTCAAGTTTTACAAACAACCCACATGCCACTCTACTTACCATTAACATCAAGGGACACGACCAAATCAGCCCAAGTGCCACCACGGCTGTCGCGTGCCATCGACACGATCGCCAATTCGAATATGACAAAAGATCATCGAAACCATCAATCTTAACACTCTAATCCCTCATTCATGTGTCAATATAATCACCTAATCTTATTCACTCAACCCTCCGACAACTTGCTACAAGAACCACACGCCTCACACATGGCCTTTCGACACGAGCTAACAATTTGCCATGACTACGATTCTCCGCACTCAAGCCCGAGCCACCAAAAAAACCAGAACCTTATACACACTTTTATCGCCATATAAATAGAAGAACAAGAGTTCAATAATAGCAAAAACACAAGCCACCACAAAACAGCCAACACACACGTCGATACGGGCGACAACAACTATGGAATTCATGTCGACAAAGGGAGGGAAAAGCCTAACATACCTTAGCTTCAAGACTAGAAGAACTTGAGCCTTCAACACAATGAAATTACTGCCTAAAGGCAGTCCAAGATTCTTCCAAAACGCAGCCAACACAAATTAACAATAAAACAAGACAAATGAAGGTTACCCGACAAGATTCATAGGAATTTGATGGTAGAAACTCTGAGACAACAACCTACTAAGGTGAAAACACCTATAACCAACCTTAAATACTAAATAAAACCAAAGGAAGAAGTCTTACCAACAGTTTCACCACGAAACAGCCACCAACAGCCCGGAAAAAATACCAAACCACAGACTACACGCGATTCCCGACTTTTGAACGCCAAAATCACGTTAAGCCATGGATTCTCGCCCCAAAACCCAAAGTAAACCATGGAGAGAACTTGAGAGAGGTTCTGGACGTGAGAAGGTCTGGAAAATAAGAAAATAAGGCAACCAACCGACCAAGGAGCTTTTTATAGTCCTCCACCGCCTTAGACCCTTGTGAGGTGCCTTCTTGCGTGGTCTCACAAAAACACAAATATCGCTCTACTCCCAAGTCGTATTGGCAAACGGTTTGATGTGATGGAAACTAGACTCATAGATCTTTAATTTGATAGGTGGCACACCCCCTAAATCCTTATACATTGGGAGAAACACTTCGATACATTTGACCTAAATTTTAAGGAATCTTAAGAAAGAAATTTTGAGATAACTCTTTCCGAATTTTGTTCTACGACTTGATCAACGTCCAATCTTAAATATGATCATAGACTGATTCAACTAACTCATAATACTTCTTTATTATCCTATTTAGTACTCTTAGTCCTACCTCAAAAGCACAATTTTATTGCTCAAATTATCTAGGGTGTAACATCATAACGACTGGACACAACGACCCATTAGGTATACCAACGAGTCGTTGTGGCACCCATCGTCAAACCCTCCAGGTTTCCTCGTACAGTGACATGGGAGGAAACAATGACCCATTGGTTCATCGAACGATTCGTGGTGACCCATATTTCCAGAATCAGTGTTTTCAAACCCCATAAAGTAGGACCAATAAGAGATCCCAATGAGTCATGGTCATAACCAACGACTCGTTGAGTAAACCATTGGGTCCCTGTCAGCCAGTTTCCAGATTTTTAATCCAGGGATATTTTTGTAATTTCTCACCTATCTAGTCCCTAAAATACATCGTTTTAAGTATTATTTCAGATATATTAGATGGATTTAAAGATTTTTCCCTCATTCCCCACGTAAACTCTTAGAAAAATGATCGTACTTCTCTCAAGTAAGAACTAGGGTTCCTGATCAGTGCTGAAATTCAAGATTTCTTCTTCAAGGATTTCTAAGATAGGTATGTAGGAATTCAACAACGGAATAGTTCTTCCCTTGTGTCCCCAAAAACCTTTTATAATTTTCTCTATCAGTTCAGCCCTGTGGATTTGAAATGTAGAAAAATTGTCAAATTAATTTCCTTAAGATTTCAAGTGGTATATTTCTCATGATTTTAACTGCTTATTATTCCCTATTTCTAGACATTTATGAGAATTGTATCTCATGGAATGATTTAGCCTAATTCTCAGTTCAGTAGAATTTAGAATCTTGCATGTTGGACGAGTTTCCCTATAGCTTGATTATAACAGATTTGAAATCCCCATATTATTAGTGTATGTTGGAAAAGTTTAGGCAGATATTTACATGTCCTGTCTCATTTAGATTTTTAGACTCAATGTTGTCCAAAAATATCCGCTAATCAGTTTGACTACAGTTAATTCCTGAGTTGCAGTGGTGCCTCCCAGTTATCAGTATTAGACTCAGTTATTAGATATTAGTGGTTCTTTAGGCGTTCATGACACTTCTATATAAGCAGCTCTAACCAGCCTTAGGACCCCAGTTTCAGATTACAGTTTGTTCTTTAGATGGTTATGACGCTTCCAAATAAGTAGCTCTGACTAGTTTTAGGGGACCAATTACAGAATCCGGTCTGATGAGACTCTCAGGGTACTTCCAGATAGGTATTCCTGATTTAGTATTGGGCCCCAGTTTCGAGCTATCAGCTTAGTAGTTAGTCTAGGACTATCCAGTGGGAGTAGGACTTAGCACCGAGCGGATCAGGAATCCAGTGCACCCAGGTTCCCAGAACTACATTGGCATCGTAGGTTATTTTTATTGGCCTCATGGTCCCAGACTTGTGATCACCCAGTTCATGCCTTTATACCCTGGCAAGGTATATTGGGTCCTACCGATGGGGTGTATACATCGTACTCCATATCTAGCTCACGTGGTTATATATCGGTTATAAACTCTCCTACTAGTCAGTTCAATTAAGTCTTAGATTAGCTCAGTTCAAAACAATTTCAGATCACGCAGTTCAGATTAGTTCAGTGCAGTATTTCAGATCAGTATCTCAGATTTAGGGCATGTGTTTAACCATCAGACAGGGCCATTTTGACCATTTTAGTTGGTCATTTCATCTTTACAGTTCAGTTATGTTATTCTTCGTGTTATGGTTCTCCTACTTACTCAGTACATTCAAAGTACTAACGCGTACCTTTTATGTTGTATCATTTTATGATACAGCTGCAGGTTTCCACTCTCATCACCGTTAGCAGAACTCGTTTAGAAGTTTTCAACTGTACCGTTAGCAGAACTCGTTTTGCATGGGCACGAGTCGTTAGGCCCCTTGTGGTCTAACTCCTTCAATTTGTCAGTGTACCTTACGGTTGGTTCCGGTGATCTGCCAACAAGTCGTTTAGCCAACTAACGACTCGTTATGTCTATTGTCATCTCCACTAGTTACTTTGTCAGTAATTTCTCTCATATTTTTCACGATTGACTTCACGACTTGTTACCAGATGTAACGAGTCGTTCCCTCAACCCATCAGGTACACTGTTTCTGCATCTTCCAAACTCAACATTTGCCCACAAGTTCAGCTTCTTTTCATCTTCATTCCATAAGCCTCAAATACATTCAAATCCATCCTTTTTAGCCCTGAAAACATCTAATCACATGCGTTAACTAATTTTCACAAATATATACCATAAATACATGCAAACACACATAATTTATTATCAAAACATAGTAAAGTACGGGAAAACTATGTTTATGAAGTGTGTGAGTACGCCCTTCATCAACACCCCACACTTAAACTATTGTTCATCCTCGAAAAATCTGCTACTTCCCTTCTAATAATTAAG
>JACEIK010005062.1:37666-68678 GCA_018107945.1 Datura stramonium | reverse complement strand
TTTCTTTTCATCACTTTTCTTTTTCCTCTCTTTCTTTTCTTTTCATCATTTCACTCCTTTACACTGTGGGAAAATTATATATTTTCTTGAGCGCTTAAGATCTTCGGATTAGGTTTACGGACAATGAAAAGAAGGAGTTAAACTTGGTTTACACCCTTTTCAACAAAAGAAAAAAATATAGGCTAAAGGCTCGATGGGCTAACTAGGATTTAATCTTCAAGGTGGATATAAAAAGGAAAACAAAAAAAACTTTTGGTTAAACAAAGAAACGCCTACATCCTTTCCTACACCACACCTCCTTCATTTCGTTTCGTACACACAACAGGCAAGTTCTAGACACTTCACGATAGCATGGAATAACCAAACCTCACTATACACTCGATGCACATGCTCAACTCAAGACATCTTCACAGACTCTTTAATCAGCTAATTACAAGAATTCAAAAGCTAATTACAAGATTTCAAAATTAAGCCTCAAGTCACACCGGTCCATCTGTACCTAAGTGTCTCACATATGTACAAAATTTGCATGCTTTATAACGAATCATCTTCGCAAGATAAAATATTATGTGTCAACACGCAACCAAGATTTCGTAGGCCATAGAGTAGCAACATGCATGGATACAACCAACACACCAAAAATTTAAAATAACTACTCCTATCGATCGCATTTCCTAAGACTCGTCGTCATCCATCCATCATAGGGAACTGGCCACTATTTACGACTTCGGTTCAACGTGGGACTCTTCTAAAAAGAACCGAAACAAACTCCGAGAAACCCAACTATAAAAATAGTTAACGAAAAAAATTTAAAATATCGATAATTTCTACAAAACTATTTACACACCAAGGCCAAAGATTCAACAAAGACACACCTTCACAAACAAAAAATATTTACAATACGAACATACACATAAAAACAAGGTCACAATTTTTCAAACACAAGAACAAAGAACATGCGATTATATACAAGACAAGACAAACCTGGCACCACCTAACTACTCCCACCCCACACTTAAGCCCGAACACCGTCCCCAAAATGTTCATACAATCACAAAATGTAGTGGGTGGGTGGGTGAAACTCCCGATCAATCAAAGTACTCCACTTCTTCATCGTGTGCCGCCGCCCTCGTCCCCATGTCTCCGAATCTCTCCTTCGTCCTCCTCCGACTCAACATCGGGAATCCTCGCGACGTGTCTCCTCGTCAGTGGGGACATCATCTTCCACAGGCTCCACAAAAGCCAGTCCAGCCACGACATAGTGCCCGCGCTTCGCCAAAAGCGTAATCTAAGTCGAGCCGGCAGCCATCCTCCGCCGGCCCCACCTATGCGTAGCCGAGCATCTGCATCCTGAACACGCGCTATATATTGGTCATCCTGAGCAGCTGCCGTTCGGCTAATGTGAGAACTGGCCTGTGAGTGGTGCTGGGTGCCTTGGTCTTTGGACATCTATGGCACCGCTCCTTCGGCGGATGTAGTCTAGTGGCCTCTTCCTCTACCTCTGTGCTCCCTCAGAACGTAGCCGCAACCTCGCTAAACCCGTACCTGTGCCCTTGATGCAACTGCCTCTTCATGGCGGATATGATCACGGCCCCTACATTAATCTCCATCCCTTTCATCAGGGCATACACCGTGCATACATCATCCTGCGTCACATCCGTCATGTGCAACCCCGAAATCAAACAGAGCAACAATTTTAGCCGATCCCGTTCCCTGCTCATCCGTGGAGTAGGGCAGTGTCCATGATAGCCCTCTCCTTATGCCTGCTCCAGCGTGTCATCGACCGGCTCCACACAATGTGCGTCCATATCCGCATAAGGTGGAGTGATATTCACTGCCGAGTACGTGGGCATCAATGTTCGTGCCCCTAGTATAGCGAGGATGAGGCTCAAGTGTGACAATCTGGCCTTTTATCTTGATGGTGTGACCTGGAGCGTCGGTTTCCAATTGGCATAGAATTCCTGAATCAAGTGCAGATTGCACCCTTGGGCTCACAAAATGAATCACAAAATGGCAGTTGTCAATCCGGTACCATGCTGGGAACTCCCTTCGTACAACCCGTCTCCTTGCAATACGCTTCTCCTCAGTGGAAGTATTTGTTCTCCTTGTTCTTCGTGTACCACTTCTTCCCTTCCTCAGTCACCCCTCTGCTTCCATATTGGCGGTGCTGGCCGCGTGGAACCGCTGTGCCGCTGGACTGCCAAGCCCTGGCCAACTGCTTCCTTCCGGCAACATGTAGATGCGCCTACTTGTCTCAAGCTGCTTACATTGCTCTCAAAGAAAACAGATATTTCAATGTCAAATTGAAATTAGCTTCGACTAAGGTTGGGATTTGCCTCGCCACCCCCACACTTAGTCTTCATCCCTCATTCTAGCATTTTGGCAAGATCATATGTGTTTCTAATTTACAAAAATAAGAAAAACTAGAACAACTAAAACACAGCATAATATTGCCTCATGCATTCCCAGAATTCGACAACATAACCTCTATGTACTACTCGCACTTCGTACAGCTAATCCCAACATTACCATCGAGCAACATTTCATCACATTGCACTTGGCACATGAAAGAAAAGAAAAAAAAAACACAACAACTATGCAATTATACCAACCTATGCTATCTACCCGTTTCTTGTATACCACCATTCCACTCCCCGAAAATCTGCTGATTTTTCTTTACATATTACATGTATAATGCAACCAACTCATTTCACCCAACATACACAACCACAAGAATTCACAATTCGCAAGTTTTCACAATTTCTTGTTCAATTCCAATCCTAGCTATAATTTTCCACAAATTCGATCACATGTTTTTATCGATTCATCATCACACCTGGGATATTACGAATATAATTTAACAATACTTTAATGAATTCAAGTTCAATTTCTACCTAGGCTATGGTTTACCTATACCTCATGCTAAAAATCGAAAGAAATTCGGAATTGCACTGAGATAGAAGTGATGAACATACCTTTAATCAAGAACCTAAGAAAACTTGACGTAAATTATACACCTCAGTCATGACACGTTGAGGGAGAGGGGATTTTTGGGAGGTTTGTCGCGGTGAATGTGAGAAAATGAGAAAAAATTGAGGGGATTTGGGGTTGCAGTGATTTCGCGCGGGTCGACCTGGCGACCCTGGCGTGATCTCGACTAACACCTTCAACGCGTCACTGGTGGTAACGCTGAGCATCACCTCCGTGACAATGCAGCCATCACAAGAGGCATTCCTTGGAATTTGTAAAATTCTGTGATTTTGCCTTCAACGTGTCACGGAGGGAACGCGGTGTCTCTCCTCCGTGACACGGAGCCATCACAAGCAGTTCACTGCTTTTGCCACTTTTAAAAAAAAAAAAAAATTTCTTACCTCGTTTTTTTCTCCTTGCACTCCTTTGTATTTTTGCCCTCCGATCAACCTTAAATATAGCTTATAACAAGAAATCGGTTAGAATTCCAAGGTTTGACGAACATAATATTTTTTATTTTTCTATTTACATACTTCCTATACATACATACATATATATGTATTTATTTATTTTTTTTCTTTTTTTTTTTCTATGTACAATTTACAAACAACAATTCACGGGTTTCCGTGCAGCGCCTGGTTTACCGTCTCGGCTCGACGCTGTTCAAGCTCATTCCGCCCTAGGGTGACGGACAAGCCACGAACACGTCCTCACCTCGGCTGCTTACTCTTTGGGGGGTTGCCCCATTAACTCTCGAGACTCAACGCTCGAGGCAACATCCGCTTGCTCAAGCACATTGATGACCGAAAGTTCCTCGTACACGGCCGGGAGCTTGGTGGCCTTGTACACATCGAACACCTCCACCTTGTCATGTGCTCGCATAGTTAGCTGCCCCGGGCAAACCTACATCTATTAACGCTTTCCCGGCCGTCTAAGAAAGGCCAGTCCTAAAATAAATGGGACTTCAGCGTCTGCCTCAAAGTCCAGCACAACAAAAATTCCACGGAAGATTAGAGAGCCGACTTGCAATTAGCACGTCCTCCACAATACCATCTCGTCTTGCCAAGGAACGATCCGTTTAGGCCGCAAGATCACAGGTCTAGGACTCCCAGCCCCAACTTCTGGAATACCGAGGTCGGCACTGCTACGTTCGCTCCTAAATCACATAATCCGCGAGCTCGGATACTTTGCCCGATTGTTATTTGAATTGTGAAGCTCCTGTGGTCTTTGAGCTTCGTAGGCAATCGCCCGTATCCAAGTGCAAACCTCCGTAAGAGCCACCGTGGCAATTCGACAGTAAGCCCGCTTTTGTTGGCCACAATGTCCTTATGTACTTTGCATACTTAGCCACTTCACAAACATCAACAACAGTGTGTTAATGTGTACCGTTTAAGAACCTCCATGAACTTTTGAAACAGCCCTCCTCAGGCTTCTTTAATCGAAGCCGAGGGAACGTAGGCCTTCGATTCAGCATCCTTGTTCTTCCCTCTCTAATCATTTTGCTCTCTCCACTTCGTCGCTTCCCGACTCGTTGAGGTGGTCTCTCCGGTTCCACCTCCTTCAACCGCAAACCACTCCTCGTGGTCACCGTATTTACTCGCCGAGGCCGGGGTCCGTGTCGCTAGAAGTCCTCCTCAGGCCCGGTGTTCGGGCTCCAAGAACCGCCCAAACCGGAGTACTCAGCCGCCTTGGTAGCTAGCCGATTATTTTGACCTCGGCTGCCAATTTTACATAGTCGCTCGCAATTGAGCTTGCCAGCTATCAATGTCTTGAACATCTCCTCAACTCCGGGTGATGGTGGTTGAGGAGGGGCATTGTTGTTTCTATATTGTGCCTGATAATTCTGGCCCTCCTTGATTCCTCTCGCAGATACCTGACTAACTCGTCCCCGATGGTTGTTGCTACCCCAAGAGAAATTGAGATTCCTCCGCTTAGAGTTGTAGCCGTTCCCATATCAAGGGTGATTGTCTTTTTGTGCATTACCGGCAAAGTTCCTCACTCGTAGTCTGGATTTGCTCACAACACTCGCCTGAGTGTTCATTGCTTCCTGCATACTTCACCAAATCTCGCCGCACCGTATTTACTGGGGCTTTGACTCGACTCCAAGCTCATGTTGCCGAAGTGGGTGTTTAGTTGATTCCTGCAAGGGCAGCTTCATTCAGGCAATGGAGCAGCTTTAAACCCATCCAATTTCAAGACTCAAAATCAGCTTTCCCGCTCCCTCCGCTTGAAGAGTCCGCACCCACTGATTTCCCCAAATACGATTAAGCAAAGTATAAAGCTCCTCAGAAGTCTTTTCTAATGCTTGTCCCTCTGCACCTCGAATCCAAGAAGATTTTGTAGTGGGGTTCCAAACCCTCTATAAAAGTGTGCACCAAAGACATCATTGATTTGGTTTGGTGATGCAGGATGGCCCCAACAGTGATTTGAATCTCTCCTAAGCTTGATGCTGCATTTTCTCCTTCTCTTTGTTTGAAACTTAGAATTTGAATTCAAGCCTTGTCAGTTTTTAACGGGGAAGGAAAGAATCTGATCAAGAACTTCTTTGCAAGATCATCCCATGTGGTTATAGAATTCGTGGTCACCAACCACTAAGCCCCAAAAGTGAAAATGGAACAGTGTAAGCCTGACATAGTCTGTTGATACTCCAAATGGGATGTAAGTGTCACTTATCTCCAAAAAAGTTTTGGAGATGCTGTTGTGGATCCTCAGAGGGAGACCTGTGAACCGCCCGCTTGTGTGCGCACTGCACCATGTTCTATTTAAGCTCGAACCTCCCTCCCCGGCTCAGTTTGCGAATGCTAGACGTGCATTGCTAGCATGTGGGATTGCCATATCGCTAACTGCCTAATATTTCTGCACCAACATCACCTCCGCACAAGTGGTGGACTCAGGGTTGCTCCATAATGGTTTGTCTGAGCAATCGCACTTTTCTTAGAGCTTTCTGGCATGGAACACCTTCCTGCTCTATGATGATCCACCAAATCTTTGTCTCTTGCCAGTGTTCAATGGAATCTATCTATCCAAAATACAAAGCAAGACCAAGTTGTCAACAATAAAATACCGAAATAGCAAACTAACACTTTTTAAGAAAATTTAAAATTTCACCACCTCTGTTCACCCCCTTAATGCGCCAAACTTATTATTTCCCAAGTGTACTGGTTGGTAAGGCAATATAGTGGCCTCAAGAACCGAATGTCGAACCCACAGACCTGCATTTGCTGCAGAAACCTTCGAGTAAGTTAATTTACTATAACTCTAATAATGAAGACAATAATAAAGAAAGTTTTTATATTTTGAAACTATTTTTATACTAAAGTAGAATAAGTATACAAGTGAGTCTGAACGATGAATGTGAGCATGCTGAGGCGCAAAACTAACATGTAAAAGAAATTAACTATCGATCTACGTGGTTTATCTTTTCTCCTAAGGTTAGTCGGAACTTATGCCTATGGATTAAACTCAGATTAATCTAACCCAAGAATCATGAACCTTCCACCTACATTTCGTGATAAGAAGAAATTCATGTTCTCAGCTTGGCTACAAAACCGGTTCCACACTTGACTAATACGACTTTCGTGTATATTTCTATCCTGAAGGTAAATCAATTCCAATTTTCCCAAACCAAGAAAAGATCATATCCTATACACCCACAACTTTCCGGGGCCAGACCCTCGGTGAAACCGGATCTTTGGATTTACATTGGCCATTGGCCAGATATTAACAATGCAGTAAGAACAAGAATTAAATAGAACAACCATAGAAGAAAAGATGAACAACTAGATAATCAACAATTACATTTCAATACAATAGTTCATAACCTCAAGAAGAGTGGAATTAGATACTCATTTGTGGATTTAATATCGTTAAATGAATGTAAATCATGCAAACAATTGAAAGAAAGAAGAAAGGGATAGAGAAACCCTAAGAATTTTCGTCCTCTCAACTGCCTCGTAACCCACGTTTGCCCACCAAGTTAGAATAATTAAAAATGAACCTATGTTCGGCTTCGATAGTTTGGGATAATTTTTTCTCTAATAACAAGCAACGTGTCACTGAGTGCACGCGGAGCACCGCCTCCGTGACACGGTGCAAACGCGGAGGTTCGAAGTTACGCCCAGGTAATTGCTCCCAACGTGGCACGGCATGCAACGCGGAGCATGCCTGGGGCCGTACACTGCGGTAAACGTTGACCTTCACAGTAGGAATGTCAAGATCCGGGAAATTAATTCCACCACACGGCTCGATCGCGGACCCTCTCTGGAATTTCTTGAATTTGTATCTCCCGGACAGAATGCATCCGCGATGGCAGTGTCAGCGGCTCCATCGCGGAGCCCTTGAATTCCTAGCTTCTCCACTCCGTCTGCCGTCTCGAGTCCATCTCCATTTCCCTACATGCATCTTAACTCCATAAAAAGTATGTTTTCCTGCAAAACAACGCTAATCATGTTGGTTAGTATAAATTCACACTCCTACAATTTAATGTGAATGTACACACATTGTTGATAAACAAGGCAAAACGCGATGCATTTGAGTATCAATCGGGCATATAAATATGCCCTGCATCAATCGCTTCCTTCGGCTGGGCTGTTTGCGTCTCAATGGTGGAGCAAAGGCCCGCATCTGGCAATATCCATATCTTCGTAACGTAGCCGCTATGCATGCTTCAATGTATTCTGGGTTCAGACCCATAATAAACCTCGTGAACTCGGACTCGCATAGTATCAACAAAAGCCGGAGCATAGCTGCCAAGGAGTCAAACCGTAAAGCATATTCTCATACGCTCCGCCCCTTGCCCAAATGCAAAATCGATCCATCCGGGCCTGCCGTATCTCTCGTGCTAAGTAACGGTCCAGGAAGGCCTTCGAGAAGCCGGTCCAGGTCGGAGGGCAACATCTCTCCCTCGACCTTCCCCAAACTCCTTACCATAATACGCCTATGTCCCGCAACCGAAACACCGCCGTTTCAATCGCATTCTCAGAGGGGGCTACATGCATAACCTGAAAATTCTCTCGCATTCCGACGGCAGTCCCGTGGGGTCTCCGCCCGATCTCGACTCCTGTGAACTCGGGGACCTAGTGCCAAAAACTCCCCGACTCCCCTTGGACCGCTGTATCTCCCGATGGCTCGTCATGTGTGGCACCGACTGCGCCGTGTGGTTGTCATTTCGTGCTAACATAAATTCATCAAGCATGAACTTCTTGGTCTCGATGGCAAAGGTGGGCCAGAGCTAGCCGGAGGTGTGTTGTGCCCAACGACTCTGGATGTGAGGGGCACTGCTGAGAGGGTTGTGATGAAGCTCTATACGCTCTCCCTCGGGACGGCCGACTCAATGAAACCGAGGCATCCTACGGTGCCTTCTCCTCGCTGTTGTATCTAGTCTTCTACCCGTAAGTGTGGTGTCGCCATCTCGCCATTCTTTATCTCAGAGACAAAGAATATGATAAGTTTGTAGGGACTCAACCCTATACTGTACTGCCTATGTAGCACGACTCCGAATGAGAAAGAAGAGTAACCATCCTATCATGCTCGTGCCTCCTCGCCTATAGTATGGGTGCATAACACATCCATAGACAAGACTCTACTTAGCACCTACTTGTAGACTCCCGGGACACGACCCGCCCGATACCAAGTTTGTCTCGCCCTGCCTTGGGGGTAAGTGACTGGCACCCGGTTCCCTAGTTGGACCTGGACCGCAACCGGTGAGCCTAGGCACATCTAGTGCCTCGGCTAGCTCTCTATCTTTAGATTCTCGGGAAACAACGTGGCTATATAACGTGCTGTAAATACAAACTCTCCGCCAACCTGGGCCTATAGCCACCTGTGGAATGTAAAAACAAATTTCTAACCAGAGACATACTTATAACAAGGAACCTGCAGGGCCTATTGCTGCCACCATGCTTGTTCTAATCATCTAATGCAACATAAAGGATATTATATAACTACGCACTGATAAGGTCACCACTATCGCTATGGCCCCACACGACCAACATAATCAATAATGCTAAAATAAATCTAAACACATCGCACGGTCACACGACCGGCACAACTAACCACATGGAGATGAATATATACAATCCGCAGCTCTAAGAGTACTGATAAAAATGGTTGGGACAGGCCCCTACCTACCCATACTGTACAATAAAAGAAAATAAACTACACTCAATATCAAGCTCCGAATGATGTGAGCCGATGACTCTATAGCTGGCCGAATTACGAGGGATCGCCTCCTCGTCTATTAATACCTGCAAGTAAGTAATACAGCGCCCAATGGGCGTCAGTAATAGCTGGTACTGAGTATGCAAAGCAACCAATACAATCAATACAAATAACATAACTAGCAATTAATAGTAGGAGATAAATCAATCTGTAAGTGACTGGAGTATAAATCGACCGTGCTTCGTATCATAGGGGCAGGAGCGTCCTGTCGACGCGACGGCCCGCTGTCTATTAACTAATATAGAAAATATGTAAATACATATATATAGCAAGCAAGAAACAATACTAACCCCCATGTTTCTGATGGTGCCAACCAGGCAAACAATCTATATACCCCTACCCGCCAAAACCAGATAAAATAAGTCACTCCACTTCATCTACTAACTACGCGCACCTCTGCCGCCCCCTGGGTCTCCGGCCCGGGCCATAGCCTGATATAAATAACTGTGTCTGAGTCTGGAGGACTGCTATACTGTATCTGCAATCAGAATCGATTCGACTGCTCCTGGCGACAGCACAACAGGCAATCCTCAGACCGTAATGCCGATCAGCCTGATATGGGGAAAGCTTCATCCCATCTTCGTCCAATCTGGGGACAGCATGCCACTCAGTAGAGCGATGTATCCTCAACCTCTAGCGGGCGTGTCGACACAGTTACTAACACAGGGGCAGCGAGGACGCTTAATAAGATGCCCTCATGACACAATCAGGTCTCAACAATTAATAAGCACATATATAGCATGTTTAACGGAAAAATACTATCTGAATTCTGATTTCTTAATCTGAACTCTTTCTATGTTAAAACTGATTCTCATACCGCTTTATACTCTCGAATTTGTGATCTTTATCTAACCGCATGGCTAATCAGAGCCAAGATACTATCTCACTGTATGCTATACTGCAGCTAAGATATCATCTGTTCAGAGGCTAACTGGAAATGTGGATACTATCCGTCTCCGTCTAATTTTACTTTACTAACTTTTATTCTGAATATATGTCATATTACTCTAAAAACATGCTTGCTAAACACGTATTGGGCTATACTTAGTCTGGTATGCTAACTCGCTTACTGCGCCATTTACCGACTTTCTACCGGAGTACGATATAATAACGCAAATCAGATGATCAATCCTGTAATAATATCATTATTCAACTCCGGAAATTCTATTACTGAGTTTACCGTATTATACAAGGCCAGCTACTAATCTCAGTTAAAGAAACTAGCTTTTTACATACATTAACCTCGGTTATCCGACTAACTACTAAGCTCGGCCGCACCCAGCTATTTCTCCCAACTGCATTCACATATACACGATTAAAACTAAATATACTAATATTCCAAAGAAAACGTTACTTTCGATATATTTTATAGTCCAAACTTTGGCTTATCGAAAGACGGTTGAAAACTTGTTATTTCTCGAAAGTCCAGAAGGGGAGAAATACTCACTTTAAGGCTAGGAGTATATTGACAATAATTTAGAGCAATTCCATTTACCTTAGCCCGGTAGCACGATGATTTGTCACCGAATTTCGCTAAACTAAACTGTAGGAATGCTCCCCGGCCGCTAAATACCTCTTGATTCGAGGTTAATTTGAATTTGGACTATCGGCGTAATCGAGCGATAATTTATCACAATCTTCATACCCTCTCTGTTTCTCGCGAGCTCTCTGGAAATTATTTGATATATAATGAATTAAATCGAAGTGGAGGCTTATATACTTGTGACCGGACAAAAATAACGTGTCACTGAGCCAACACGGAGGTTTCTCTCAGACACGTTGCCATGGCGGGAGGGGCTCTGCCTCGGCTCCTTCCGCGATGGTTCAACAGGTTTCCAATCTCGGTCTTTCCCCGGGCCTTTTTCAGCATGTATGGTTTTCAATACGCTTAACCAACACGAATAGGCCATCTATGTGTTGGAAATTTTATGGGTGTAACATATATGTAATTTAGCAATCAAGATTAAACTAAAGTCTTACCATTGTGTCCTGCCACAATTTGGAGAGATGCCCGTTTTCACACAAGATATAGAATAAGATTAACTTGGGCATAAATAAAATAATTTCTGCTCACTCTCACAAAAGAACTCAACATACATGCAAAAGACGACCTATGGGCTTGTCCTTAGTGTAATACCTGCTAATATAGAATGATGAATCAAGGATCAATTAAGACTTTAATTTGGTTGTAATGTAGGCTAAGGACAGGTAGGAACCATTTTTTGTCCAAGATAGTAACTAATCTCCCTAAGTACTTTAATACTTAACAACACTTCATTTTTTTATGCACATTCTTCAATTTCGAAATTTTCTCCTTATACCTCCTTTATTTTTTCAATTTTCAACTTAGGTGAATAGTGGGAATTTTTTCTTTAACATTAAGCTCATTCACACATATTCTTTTTCGTCTTCTTCTTTTTCCTTTCTTCCGTTCCTACCCTTTACGCACTCTCTACTTAGCCACCTCAACTTAAGCATTTTTCATGCTGAGGTTCACAATATCCTAGGAAGGACTAGAGCCAAAAAGGTTCATTGTAAATAAATGGGTACGGTTAATTAGTAAATCAAGTGATTTTTTTCATCTTCAATTTTTCAAAGCTATTTCTTCTTCCCGACAAACAATCAACCTCCTTGTTTAGCAAAATTTCACCTTTTTTCTTTTCTTCCAATTCACTACACTTTTAGCTTTCCCTTCACTCTTCCAATTATGCTCCTTTCCTACAAAAATTTTCATTAAAGTGCTCTAGAGTCATTTGGATCCGATACAAGTCAATAGAACAAAAGGGATTAAGCTGTAATATGGCTATCAAAAGAATAGGCTCAAACATAGCTAACTAGGATAATTACAATCAAGGTAGGTAAAATAGGATAAAAAAATATGGTTACCAAAGAAATGCCTACCTTTTTTAAAATCCATCATTCTTATTTCGTTTCGCACACACACCGGGCAAGTTCTAGACGTCAATTTACAAGCATGGAGTATATCAAAAATTTCTTACTCACACAATGGCACAAAATGGTTTAACAATGAAAATCAAGATCACATAAACACATATATTCATATTGCACGCATAACATAATTAAGCCCATTTTTTATAGTACAAGCTAAGTTCTAAAAGACTAAGTGTTTCTACCTCTTTCATGCATTGAGTGAATTTAATAAAGTCTCAAGATACCTAAAGAGAAGCACCTAGCATTAATAGGATCCAGCTCTGTTCTTCCTAATGACTAATTTACTCCTTAAGACGGCCTCATGCATCCATCATCGGGCAAAGTCATGACTCAATGACTAAAATAAAAAAAAAAAATCTAGACTCTCTAATCCATTCTAAGGGACTGTCCACCGAAAAAGTACCAAAACAAAACTGAGGAACCCAAAATAAATAAAACTAAAAAATACTAAAAACCAACAAGCATTCATGATAAATCATAAATCTCAAAAACAACTAGGCCTACCATTTGCAAATTTAGCAATTAAGGCATGCATGGTAATATGAAGTCCTACATATCCCACCCCACACTTAATTGGTTATACTGTCCTAAAGGCTAAACAAATAAGCACAAAGTAATAGAGTGCAAGAAGAACTTACTGGGCCTCTACTCCTTGTCTACAATATTTAAGCTCAATCTTATTGAAAATTATGACCTATCACCTATACACTTGAACAAACACCCAAAAACGAACAAAAACTTTATCTTGCTGCTCTAAAGTAGCGCCTCGCTTAACGTCATGTAAGACGCACATAGGCATTCGATTACTTCATACTTTACCAAGATACTCCGTTGGAGACTGTGATCACATCTTGGTCGCTTGTTTTACCACGCCAACCTCGTGACACGTCGAATATAAAAAGAAACCAGAAACAAAAAAGGAAATAAAGACTAAAAAGTTAAAGACAAGCAATTAATCTAATCCTAAATCGTATTTCCCAAGAATCCAGCGCCTACTCTTTTATAATGTTCAAACCACACATCCTTACGAAGTATGAAGTGGACATTGTCAATAAAGAACCCAACTAGAGGTTGGGGTTGATCCTTACGTAGAATACAAAGGATGTAGAATAAATGCTAGTGCTTAAGCTTTTAGTTAATTATTTCCTAAGAGGGGGAATTTGTAAAAAGTAAAAAATAATTATTTTGAGAAATTGTTTGTTGTTTCCAAATGAATGCAACTAAATAGGCAATTGCTCCCCATGACTTCCATTACCACAAGGTGTTTTATACTAGTGATCTATTCCAAAGGCTTATTATGCAATATCAGTAGGTTAATTTCACCTAAATGGTTGGTCCCCTATTTAGATGATTATCACTCTTCGTGCAACTTGGTCTGCTTCACGGGTGTATACTTTTACTAACCCTTACCCTTGATATCATATTGGTTATTCATGGACAAGGTCAAGCTATTAGATGAGGGTTGATAGCATCAAATCCCCGCTTTAAATCCCTTTCCCATTCATTACCTCGGCTGTGTAAGTGTTAATAAGGCAAGTTCAAACGTTTTCAACCGTTAAAAATCAATTAAAATGAAGGAAGAAACAATACATGGCTAAACTCGCTCCAAGAATCACTAAGTATTTAACCTATGTGTATTAATTTGTGTCGCGGTTCCCACAACCCTAGTTGTGGTGGTTTTAGTCATCATATTTATAAATAAATTCATACATTCATGTATTTCAAAATTATAAATTAATACTTACAATGATGGTAGGAAGAAACTCACTTGATTATTGCAAAAATAAAGAGGAACAACTTTACAATCGTATCCCGAAGTATATCTCCAAAACGCCAAGACTTGTCTAAAATTTGGCTTCTAATTGCTCCCCTAAAACTTTAGACTCAATTTCAAACTTAAAACTTCAACTCGTGAAGACATTATTACATGAAAATAAAGGTATTTATATAGTAGATTTATGTTTTTGTTCTTTGATGAATTTGACTTGGGATTTAAATTCTTCCTTTTTCCTAGTTAAAGTAGGAAAGCTTAATTTTTGTTTTTTTTGGGAGCCTTGCACGTTCCCTAACCGCGCCGTGATTGCTGGCCAGGAACGTCACCTAACTAATTGCTTTCAGATTGGCACTGGCCGTTAGGCCCCTTGTGGTCTAACTTCTTCAATTTTTATGTACCTACGGTTGGTTCCGCGATTTCCACAATGAGTCGTTTAGTCAACTAACGACTCATTATGTCTTTTTTCATCTCCACCGGTTACTTTGTCAATAATTTCTCTCACTCTATTACGATTGACTTCACGACTATTGCTGCATGTAACGAAGTCATTCCCTAACCTCGTCAGTACACTTTTTCTGCATCTTTCAAACTCAACCTTTGCCCACAACTTCAGCTTCTTTTCATCTTCATTCCATAAGCTCCTCAAATATAATTCAAAATTCATCTTTTTTAGGCCCTGAAAATATCTAATCACATGCTAGATAATTTTCAAATATATAACATAAACACATGCAAACACACATAATTTGTTCTCAAAACATAGTAAAGTACAGGAAAAAATATTTTTAATTAATTTGAATTTTATAATTCTTTTTTAAGTTATAATTATGATTTTTAAAATAGGTTTTCAAACACAAACACATATCTTGATTTTGGCTTATTTTCAATTGTACTAAAACTTTATGATTTAGTTCTTATTCATAAATATTTTATTTTATTATTTTAATGCTTCCGCTTATGTTTTTATTTGAAAAGCCACTCCTAAAACTCAGCATGAGTAACCTACTCCAGTAAAGGATCAATTGAGCTAGTAAGGTTGGTCGATGCCCACTCCAATGCCATTGCCTTAGCTATTTCATCATGAATTTCTTCTTCCACTGACAGCCGGGTGCGAGTTTCTAGAAATTTATGAAGCATGAGTTAGAGGAGCAGAGAGAGATGTACCTCATCACACGACATAGATCATGAAAAGAAGGAAAATTTCCCTAAACGTAATACCCCTAAGCTCAAAGATCGAATCGAGTTGAAACGAGAAAATCAAAATTTTCACCGTGTCACCGAATGAGTGGTTCTCAGAATCGGGAGACCACTCGTTGTGAGGTTCTCTAGGCTTGAATTGAAAAGTTATTGTTGGGGGTCACTACGGGCATGACCATGAATCATGGCTGTGTCCCACGACTCATCAAGCACGCCATGGCCAAGGAAATTAAAAAGGGTAAAGGGAGTGGCAAAGCAGCACTCTATGGATAGACCTACGATTTGTGGTCAAACACCACAATTCGTTGCGCTGTGGTCAATAAAATGCAATGATCTGGGGTTGAGGTGCGGGATTATAATGAGTAGTGACCAAACTTGCTCACTGCAATGACTCGTGATGATGGCCTGCTATGAGTTCCAAGTGAAATTGGTCAAAGGTACCTAATGACCAATGACGACTCGTGGATGGTGGCAATGACTCATTAAGTCCCTCATGGGGACTGACGAGCAGTTATTTTCTCAGTACGTTATTGCTTGACTTTCATTCCTATACTCTATGTCCTATAATACATTCTTTAAGCTATTTTTAGGGTGCGGTTAAGATAGGTTGTGCCATACTCAGGCTTCAGCCATTCTAAACCCAGCATACATGCAAAGTTAGGAAGTTGTGAGTTAGAGAGGAGATCAAGCTTAAGTCCTTCCAATTCTTCTCAAATTCTTTTGGACAATCAAGTGAAGTGTAAGAATCATCTTTAATCGGGTATGGTGGGTTATGAATGAGTGATTCCGCTCACACTCATGCCCAATCTCTTAAAATCATGAAAATCTATTGGCTGATTCTCTTAAGGGGTTTTAACCCAATGCCATGAAATTCTTAATTTCTTACATGGAGTACATGATTTAAATACATTTGATTTATGGGAAAGTTTTACGATGTTTCCAATGAAAATAATGTTTCAAGCTTTATAAATTAAAATGCCCACCATGAGAAGTTCATTTAAAGTTGAGACAGTGAGTGAATGTTCAGTATGACATATTTAAGATGAAAAGCATGTTTTCAGCACCATGTTTATGATCAAGTTTTCAAGTGAATTATGTATTTTTCAACATGTTAAAGTATTTAGCAATGCCCATATATTCAAGTATGACATTTTAGAAATTTAGCTTATCACACAGATTTCTGGAGCCAAGACTCCCATTTATGTTCAATTTTGTGGTATGGTTTGAGCCAAGGCTCTCATGTATGATTCAAATTTATATTCATGATTATTCAGCTTCGTCATAGACTCTATGGTCGCCATTGAAAATAATGGAAAGCATATGCATGTTTTAGGAGAAGGTTCAGTACCGAGGTGCAGGGCCGGGCCAACCTATGCCTCAACTACCCAATGTAGGTATGATCAGATTATATTGGGACCTATTTGAGCTATCCCCTACCCCGATTAGCCACGAGCTTGATATCTATATCATGGTATCGCCTGTAGCCCCCGACAACGCTTGGAAGACAACTCTACCCATTTGAGTGTGGATAGTTGGGACCATGTAAGCCTCTGTATCATTCAATGTTGGCAAAGACAAGTCTCTCATTGTTCCTTTCATGACTTAAAGGTATGTGCCGCATATCACTCATGTTGTATATATATCTATATCTTTCTAAGGGCAAAGTTTGAACCAATGTTCATCTTTATTTATGACTACCGACACCTTGGGTCAATCGATTCATTTGGTGATGTGGTGGTGTTATATTGAGACTGGCGTTTTCATAAAGATAGCATGCAAGCCCTACTCTTAGATTCTTATTTCGTTTTCATTTTATATTATGCATGTTTTAATGATTTTACTTATTTAATCGGTTTACTTACTCAATACTTGGTATATTCCACATATTTAAGCGGTTTTAGGAAATGTCTCTTCTTTCATGATCTATGTCGTGCGATAAATGTCTCCTATCCTTCAACTCTTGCTATTCCGAGATTGAAGAACTCATGGCTCCGCGGAAAGCACGATAGGAAGAATCGGAATGGAAACGGCCACGAGGATGGCAATGTAACAGTGACCCCATTGAAGCCCTCCAAATTCAGAGCACCATGCACTAGAGTCGTTGCCCATGACAGAATTTAGGGAATCTATTCATGCTCGCAGACAAGCCTTCTGACTTCTCGTGTCAACCAGCGTTGGCTTACGTCCCCGAAATGGAGTTATGGCAACTCGAGTCGTGGATTTCTTTAAGAATGAACACCTTTGCAGTTCCTTGGGTTAGCAATGAGGACCCGCATGAGTTCATTGAGGAGATTATGAAGATCACCAAGTCATGGTGGGTGAGTGAGTTTAGTGTGCTATGTTGGCCTCATATCGCAGAGTGGGTCGCATATATCCGGTTTTGACAATGAAAGGATAGTAGGCTGCCGAGCAAGCCCTTCACTTGGGAGGAGTTCCATGTTGCGTTCCTAGATCGCTCTTTCGTGAGATGGAGGGAGTTGAAGGTAGTCGAGTTCCGTAACATGGTGAAAGGGAAAATGACGGTGCGTAAGTATACCCTTGAGTTCACTCGCTATCAAAGTAATGCGATTAATGGTTGATCAGAGGGGCGCTGGGTGAGCGTGTTTGTTCATAGTGTGGCGATTCATTTGGACAAGGATTGTGTAGGACCACTATGCCCATCAGGATATGGATTTCCTGATGTCTTTTGTACTCCGCCTCAGCATGGAGGCGACATATGAGGGAGAGGGCTAAGAGGCTGTAACCGATAGCGCGCATTCTCTCAATCGAGGTCGAGTGGTGGGAACCAAAGTAGACCTTACCGTAGATCTTCACCCCGTATCTTCGCCAAGTGAGTGTGCCATCCAGACCTAGCCGTGACTAGAGAGGGTGAGCATCAGGCTCAGTCAGTGCAACAGGCCCGCAGATTCTGTAGATCTCTTGAATCCTAAGTGCAAGTGTGGCTCAGACATACAAAGCAAGGCTTTTATGTGTCTGTGTGTTGTTATGTGGAAGCCCTGGACATGCTCCAAAGATTTTCTAGCAACGAGATAGTGGCTACGCTGGGATCGAGGTACCCGCCTTCCAGCTTGACCAGCCCCACCCGGGACGCGCAAGAGGTGGTGGGGCATCTACTAGCATAGGTGGCGGCCAACGCCAAAACAAGATTCTATGCTTTAGCCTCTCCTCGGGAGCAGGAGGTCTCCCCGCATGTAGTCACCGGTATGTTACAAGTTTTTCATCTCGATGTATATGCTTTGTCTAAAAACTTGGCTTCTCAATTGTTCTCTAAAACTTTAGACTCTAATTTCAAACTTGAAACTTCAACTATTGAAGACATGCTTAATTACATAAAAATAAAGGTATTTATAGTAGTAGATTTATGTTCTTCTTGTTCTTGATGAATTTGACTTGGGATTTAAATTTTTCCTTTTCCTAGTTAAAGGAAAGCTAATTTTTTTCATTTTGGGAGCTGGCGTTGCCGCCCTAACCACTGCTGCATTGCCAGTTGTGGAAACGGGTCACCTAACGACTCGCTTTCATAAGTACGAGTCGTTAGGCCCCTTGTGGTCTAACTTCTTCAAATTTTTAGTGTACCTTACGTTTGTCTGAAGGATTACAACGCAGTCGTTTAGTCAACTAACGACTCATTATATCTTTTTTCATCTCCACTGGTTACTTTGTCAATAATTTCTCTCACGGTTTTCACGATTGACTTCACGATTCATTAAGTGATGTAACAGTCGCTCTCAACTCGTCAGTATCAAGCTCGCATCTTTCAAACTCAACCTTTGCCCACAACTTCAAACTCTTCTTTTCATCTTCATTCCATGCTTCAAATACATTCAAATTCATCTTTTTTATCCCTGAAAACATTCTAATCACACGTGTTAGCTAATTTTACAAATATATAATATAAACCACGCAAACACACATAATTTGTTCTCAAAACATAGTAAAGTATGGGCAAAAATGTTCATAAAGTGCGTATACGCTCTTCATCACTTAGTTCCAACAACTCATCGATAAAATGGCTTCTTAATAATGCATATCCTGATTTTCAGTTTATTTTCAATTGTACTAAAACTTTATGATTTAGTTCTTATTCATAAATATTTTATTTTATTATTTTAATGCTTCCGCTATGTTTTTACTCAAATGCCACCCTAAACTCAAGATGGAGTAACCTACTCCAAAAGAAAGGATTAATTGGAGCTGGGGTAAGGTTGGTGATGCCCACTCCATTGCCATTGCCATGGCTATTTCATTGCAATTTCTTTCCACCGATGTGTCGGGAGGCATGTTTCTAGAAATTTGTATAGCATGAGTTACAGGAGCGGTAGAGAGATGTACTTCATCGCACGACATGCATCATGAAAGATAAGGAAAATTTCAAACATGTAATTCTAAGCTCAAAGATCTAATCGAGTTGAAATGTAGAAAGGGCTATGATGGGGATCCAGAGTCAACCTCCAGCTTGAGGTACCCCACTCGCACGCGCGCAATATAGCAGGGGGCATCTACTAGTGACAGGGAGGGCCAAGACCAAATGTATTCTATGCTTTAGCCGTTAGGGGAGTGTGGAGGCCTCCCATGTAGTCACCGGTATGTTAAAAGTTTTTCACTCTTGATGTATATGCTTTGTAGATCCAAGGGCTATCTTTGTCTTTGTAACACCCACGTGGCTAGTAATTCAGGTCAACCCGGTATGTCTTGTCGAACCTTTCGCCCTACTCTAGTGGGTGATTCGGGCCAGGAAGCAGACTCGTGTATGAGGTTGCCTGGCCATACCCCGTAAAGTCACCCAAAGAAATCCAGCGAGTTAGCCATAACCCATTTTGATGTTATCCCCAAGATGGATTGGCTATTTGCATAAGCCGTGCCTCAATTAACAGAACCTTGCGTAGAGTTCATGTACTTTTAGATGAGCCGCCTGAGTGAGGGTAGTCTGGGCCTGTGCCTTTAGGTCATTTCATTTCCTACCTTAAGGACAAATAAATGATTTTCAGTTAGTTGTGTGTACCATCTTGTCAGGGGTTAAGGACGCTAAGTCCAGACCCCGACTATACAACCCGCCCATGAGTATGCAAGTATCCGTATGTTCCTAATGATTTACCTAGTGTTCCTTCCTGATAGGGAAATCGATTTTGGTATTGACCTTCTTCCCAACACCCAGCCTATATCTATTCCTTCCTACGTAATGGCTCCAGCTGAGATAAAAGAGTTAAAGGAGAAGTTGAAGGATCATTTGAAAGGGTTTATTAGACCTCACTGTTCCACGGGTGCACCAGCTTCTTCTATTTTTTCATAAGAAGGATGGTTCTCTTTTGTATATGTATTGATTATCGGCAACATAACAAGCCCACCATCAAGAACAGGTATCCTCTACCTGTGGATTGATGATTTATTCGACCACTTCAGTGGAAGCAAGTATTTTTTTAAAGATAGATCTCGGGATCCGGTTACCATTAGCTCAGAGTTCGAAGAGCGACATCCGAAGACAGCCTTTAGATGCGGTATAGTCATTACGAGTTTGTAATTATGTCTTTTGACTAACGAATGCTCCTGGCAGTTTTATATGGACTTGATGAACACAATGTTCAAGCCATATTTGAATATGTTCCTGATCTTGTTCATTGATGACATCGTAATATACTCTCGGAGTGTGGAGGAGCACTTAAGCTCATTTGAGAGTTGGGTATTGGCGTACTCTCAAGGATCGTCAATTGTATGCCACCCAGCAAGTCCAAGTTTTGCTGAACTCGATAGCGATTTTGAAGCATGTGTGGTATCAAGCGAGGACAAACAGGTGGACTATAAAAATAGAAGCAAAGGAAACGGCCAGACCGTAAATCCTTCAGATATCAAGAGTTTCTTGGGCTTAATAGGCTACTATCGAAGGTTTGTTGAGGATTTTTCATCCATTGCAGCTCCATTGACCAAATTGACCTGGGGCCAAAGTGAAATTTCAATCGGCCGGAGGATCATGGGAGAAGTTTTCAGAGTTAAAGACTGATTTACTTCAAGACCTGTTAACTCTATTTGAGGGTACCTGTGGGTTCGTGGTGTATTGTGATGCTTCAATACCGTGCTTGGGTATGTATTGATGTAGCATGGAAAGGTTATAGCATATGCCTCCGCATGCCTGAAAGTCCATGAAAAGAATCACCCAACTCATGATCTTGAATTTGACGCCGGTGGTATTCTGGCCAAGTTATGGAGACACTATTTGTAACGGGTCCATATGGATGTGTTTACGGATCATAAGAGTCTACGATATGTGTTTACTCATAAGGATCTCAATCTTAGGCAAAGGAGGTGGTTGGAGCCACTTAAGGATTATGACATGAGTTTCCTTTTACAATCCGGGAAGGCTAATATGGTGGCAGATATACTTAGTAGACTCTCGATGGAAAGTGTGTTCCACATGGATGAGAGAAAAAGGAGCTTTGGTAAAAGACATGTATCGGCTTGCATTGGGGTTCGCTTGGTTGACTTGACCGATGGCGCTATTGTTCAGAGCGGATCCAAATCATCCTTGTAAATCATGTGTGCTAGACAAGACGGGCGACCCACTTGGTGGGTGATAGCCAAGTCGCTCAAAATTATGTAGAGGTCTCCAATGGGGGAGATAGTGTGCTTCAATACTGTGGTCTCTTTATGTGTTCTGATGTTGGTGATTTGAGGAATCAGATATTGCACAAGGCTCATGGATCCAGGTATTCTATCCATCAAGGTGCCACCAAGATATACCGTGACTTATGGGAAGTCTATTGGTGGAATGGCATGGCATAAGGACATCGCACTTGTAGCTAAGTCTTCAAACTGCCAGAAAGTAAAGGTTGAGCATCAGAGACATGGAGGTGTGTCAGAATATCAGTATTCCAACTTGAAAGTGGGAAATCAATATGGACTTCACCGTCAGGTTGCCTCACACTCGATGACAATATGACTCCATTTGATTGTTGCTGACAGTTGACCAAAATGCTTATTTTCTACCGGTCAAAACCACGGATTCGGTGGTGGATTATGCCAAACTATACATCCGGAAGATATTGGTTTCATGGAGTGTCTTTGTCCTTCATAATGCATAGCGCAGGTACCCAATTTACTTCGCTGAGGCGTTTCAAAAAGGACTTGGTACTCGTGCTAAGCTTAGCACAAGATTTTTCACCCGCAAATGGATGGTCAAGCGGAGGGGACAATTTGTGACTCTCGAAGACATGTTGAGAGCTTGCGTGATTGACTTCAAAGGTATTTGATGATCATTTGCCTCTTATCGAAGTTTTCACAATAACAAATACCATTCCAAAAGATTTAGATGGACTCGCCGAGGCTCTCTATGAAAGGAGACGATCGCCTATTGGTTGGTTTGAAGTTGGTGAAGCTGCGGTGATAGGACCAGATTCAGTCCATGAGGCTATGGAGAAGGTTCACCATATGAAACATGTTGAAAACACCAAAGTCTCCAAAAGTCTCATGCCAATGTAAGGCAGCGGGGAGAGAACCCAAGTTCGAAGTACGATCGGGTGTTTCTAAAGGTGTCTCCCATGAAGGGAGTGATGAGGTTCGAAAAGAAAGAAAACTCACTCTTGTTATGTTGTCTCTACCGAATTATGAAATGGGTCGGCAAGGTGTGGGTATGAATTGAGATGCTCTCAAAATTAGCTTCTATGCATCATGTTTTCCATGTACGCTCTTAAAGAAGTTGTTTGGGTGATCCCCTGCCTCTAGTTGTCTCTTGGTGGACAGTGTTGGTGTGAAAGACAACCTTAGTTATGAAGAGGTTTAAAGGAATATTGACTGCCAAAGTTCGAAGGCTAAGGAACAAGGAATTATCTTCAATCAAAGCTTTATGGAGGAATCAAGAAAAGGAGTTATAAGGAGAAGCCTAAAGGATATGATGACTAGGATACCCACACCTATTCCCTTCCGACTGAGTCAGCTGAGGTATTAGTTTTTGCCCAAGTACTCTATTTAGTTTTCATGTTCACCATGTGCTCCACTCTTCTTATCTCATGTATATGGATGTATGTATGATTCCCCGACCCGGCTCTCCCATGTAGTTCAGAGATCAAGGTAGACATTCCATCGCCTTTCAGCTTAAATGATCAGTATTTGTATATGATAATCGATTTCTCTCGTTTATATGTTTTCCAACATTCGAGATGAATGTTCCCAAGGGGGAGATATTGTAATACCCTTGGGCCCAAAGATCGATCCTGGTCAAACGAGAAAACTAAAAAATTTTGCACAAGGTCACGTTAACGAGTCATTCTTGCAATCTGTGGGGGAGACCAGAAGTCTTGAGGTGACTCAGAGGTGAGGTTCGGGATTGAGTTGAAAATTTATTGTCAGCACCACTGCACGACCACGAAGTCGACTTAGGTCCCAGCGACCTCGCCAGTCGCTGTGGCCAAGGAAATTAAAAAGGGTAGTGGGAGTGACAATGCACCTGACAGATAGACCCCACGAGACATGGTCAGACACCACGATTCATTGGGTGAGTCAGGGTCATCGTGCAAATAATGATCCGCCGAGGCAATGAGATAGACGAGTGGTGACCACGAGTTGTGGTCACTCAGTGAATCACTGTATGATGGCCCGTTATGAGTTTCCAGGTGAAATTTTGATAGTGTACCTAATGACTGATGACGACTCATGGTATGGATGGGCAACGACTCATTAGGTCCCTCATGGGGACTAATGAGCAATTATTTTCTCGTGAAGTTAAGGGTATTCTCATCATTCCTATGCTCTAAGGTCCTATACGACGTGTTATAAGTCATTTTAAGGATGTATTAAGAGAAAGGTCATTTCAGCCTATTCTAAATCCGTGCATGCAAAGTTAGGAATTTAGAGAGGAGATCAAGCTTAAGTCCTTCCACCTCTTCAAATTCTCTCGGGAAATCAAGAAAGTGTAAGAATCGCTAATCGTATGTAGGGTTATGAATGGGTAATTCCATTCACTTCCATGCCCAATCTCTCTTTAAAATCATGAAAAATTCCTATGTTGATTCTATGGGGTTTTAACTCAATGCATGAAATTCCTAATTCTCTACATGGGTATGATTTAAATATGTTTCTACTATTGAATTATGATTTATGGGCAAGTTTTATGATGTTTTCAATGAAAAATCATGTTTCAATCTTTATGAATTAAAATGCTCAATTATGAGAAGTTCATGAAAGTTGAGATATGTGATGAATGTTCTAGTATGATGAGATATTTATGATGAAAAGCATATTTTCAAGTTACCCATGTTTATAATCAAGTTTTCAAGTGAATTATGTATTTTTCAGCATGTTAAGGTATTGGGCAATGCTCATATGTTCAAGTATGATTATGATTTTACTAATTTATCTTACCAAGCGGTTTTGGAGCGAAGACTCCCATTTATGTTCAGCTTGTGGTATGGTTTGAGCCAAGGATCCTCATGTATGATTCAGATTTATGTATTCATGATTATTCATCTTCGTCATACACGATAGTCAGCTTTTTGAAAAACGCTGGAGAGCATATGCATGTTTTTAGGAATAGTGTCTAGCACCGAGTAGGCTATGGGTAAGTCAACCCTATGCCTCAGAACTACGTGCCAATGTAGGTATGATCAGATTATATTGGGACCTCCTATGTGAGCTATCCCCTGCCTCGGTTGGGCCATGAGCTTGATATCGATATCATGGTATCGTCCTTAGCCCCGGCAAGGCTTTGGGCGGCTCTACCCACTTGAGTGTGATAGTTGGGACCACATAAGCTCTATCGTGATATGTCGGTTAAAAGACGAGTCTCCCATTGTTCCTCATAATTTTAGTTATGCATGTTTATCACTCATGTTGTATATATCTATATCTATCTAAGGCAAGTTTGACCCATGTTCATCTTTATTTATGACTATCAGATTTCAGCTTTGGGTCAATTGATTCAGTTATGATGTTATGTTATTTTGAAATCATGTTTTCAGAAAGATAGCATGCAAGATCTACGCTCAGATTCTTATTTTGTTTATGTTTTACATTATGCATGTTTTAAATGATTTTACTTATTTAAGCAGTTTTACTTACCTTGCATACCCAGTACATTTCACGTACTGACCACATACTCTATGTTATATCATTTCATGATACAGACCCTGGCACTCAGACTCAGCCCCGTCAGTAGCCAGTTCTAGAGTTAGAACCCAGCTTAGTGGTGAGTCCTCATCTTCTGAGGACCATTTGCTTTCAGATATTGATGTACTCTAAGTTCTAGTATTAGAGAGTTAGTTGGGGTCTTGTCCCAGCAACTCATCAGACTTAGAGACTTTTCAGACAATAAAATGTATTCAACTTCAAATTCGTGTATTTCTGATGTTATGCTTATTTCAGATTTCCGCTAAGATTATCATGTCAATCCTTTTGTTTAATTGATTGAGTTAGATGTATGTTCATGTCATGGGTCGACTTGGGGTCTATGGGGGCTCCTTGTCCCGTGTCTCGTTCTGGGCCTATATTCGGGTCGTGACAAAACATCTCGTAGCCTCTTCGTCATAAGTGTGGCGCAGTTCACTCCCATGGAAAAGACTCTACTTAACGTAGCTTTCAAACACCCTAGAACACACCTAAGCCTTTGTTATAATACCAAGTTTGTCATGATCCGAGCTGGGACCCCAGACTGAGACACGGAATCTAGAACCACAAATGGCTCCAAGTTAACCTATGGCACATAAACAGCATGAATACGAGTGTTACTAAGTGATAATAAAGCATGAACATAATATAAGAGGAAGCTTTCATAGCATAACAACTTAAATGTAAACACGATCCAACATTGTTGAACAATCTATACATAGTTGTCTAAAAGCCTTTAAACATCTGATGAGTTGATGGGAAAACACTGGCAACTAGCTCGCTAAATCTGAAACTAAAAGACATGAACAAAAGAGGCATAGTCAAAACTGATCTCCTTGGATCATGAGGACTCACCAAGACCTAGATAAAGCTGGACTAATTGAGAGCGAACTAATAACGGGACTGAGATGGATCACCCGAACCTATATCATGAGATGATATAGTATAGTGTATGCAATCAGTACTTGAAATGTACTGAGTATGTTGAGAAAGTAAATCATGCAAGTAAAACGATAGTCTAAAATCATGAATATAAAAAAGAAGATAGAACATGAGAGTAAGGGTAACATGCTAAAAGCCATATTCCTGAAATATGCATAATCATGAGATATTCATCATAAGCTGAACATAATGAACCAAGGTTTTGAAACAGAAATAATATAGTGTACCATATTTGAAATCATACGTGAAATCTCACAAGCTGATCAATGGTTCAAATATTCTTTAAAACATAATATCATAAGTCATGAATGTGTGTAACTGAAAACATGAGGAACAATGGATGACTTGTCATAACCGACAATCATCATTTATGAGCACATGATGATCCTACGTCTTACCCAAATAGAGGAGAGTCTTCCTAAGCCTTGCTAAGGAAAAGTACAAATAAGGTGTTATATAATGATGTGCCCTCGGGTGGGGGGACACTCTCTTGAAAGGTCTCAAATATAAATATATATCTGCGGTGGCGCATAATTTTGAGACCGAAATCCTCGGAATCCCAAGCCTACTTAGTTCTAAACACTACTCCCAAAATATGCATATTGCTCATAATCATATTCTTAAAATATAGCTTAAATCTGTTTCTTGGGAGTCTTGACTCCAAACATCTCTATAAAACTGACCTTGTGAGTCTTGGCTACTATCATGATAAAACATACTTGACTATACATGGGCTTGCCCAAATCATAAACTTGAAATCATGAATTAGTAAGTAAATTGAGAGTCAAATCTGCCCTAATAGACCTAAATCAACAATTGAAATATGAGAGAATTGAACTCATAGAGATAGCATGGATAATTGCATGGAATTGAGTTAAACCCTAGAATTTTCATAAAACTTGATTGGTGAATTGAAATCATAATATAGGAATGAAATTGGGCATGAAAGTAGAAAAATTTTCCCAATTCATAACCCTACATACCTAGGCTTGAAGAATCCTCGACTTGATTGGAGACCCAAAGGGAATTGAGATGAAAGAGATGATGAAACCGTAGCTTCTCTTGAGGGATTTGATCTTCGCTTAGGATATTAAGAGTAGAATGAGGATTTATATTGATTAAAACCCTTAAAACAGCCTTTAGGAGACTTAAAATGACTTAGTTTAGGAGTTAGAAACTTAAAAATTACAAAAATAACCTTAATGTAGGTTAATAGAAGCCAGATTATAACACTATCAATGTTGTCTGATCACCACTATGATGTCTCCCCATATAGAGATGGGAGAAGCTCTCTAACACTCCATTTATCTTATTCTGTAGGAAGCATCTCCTAATAACTTGGTTGTTTCCTTGCTTGAATAAATAAGGCTTGTCCCATACATAGAAGCGGAATCATGATGCAACTTCTTCCTTTGATATGTGTTCAAGTCAGGAGGATAGATACTGTTCAATATACAATTAACAATATTAGTATACCAAGGCATCTTTATAGGCTAAAGAGCAAACACTTTCTCATTTGGAAACACTTATCTAATCTTCCCATCTTCAGTCACATGGTCCCTATTTCCATGTCAGGACAAATAATCTGTTACTTGATTTTCAGTCCTTTTTTTATCTTTTATTTCCACATCAAACTCTTGCAATAAAAAATCCACGGAATTAATATGGGCTTCGCATCCTTCTTATTGAATAAGAACCAAATCAAAACATGATCCATGCATATAATTACATGAGTACCCATCAAATAAGATAAAATTTATCAAATGCATATACTACTGCCAATAGCTCTTAGTAATCTATAATCCATCTAAGCAGGATCAAGAGCCTTACTAGCATAATATATGGAATAAAAGAATTTATTCCTTCTATGAACAAGAACATCCCAACTGTAATGTTGTTGGCATTACACATAAGCTCATATGGCAAGCTCTAATCAGGAGCTACAGTAATCGGTGCAGTCACTAATTTCTTCTTTAATTCTTTGAAAATCTTAACGTATGCCTCATCAAATACAAACTTCTCATATTTTTTGAGAAAAAATCACATAGACTTAGATACTTTGGAAAAATCCTAGATGAACCACCTATAAAATCCTACATGGCCTAAGAAACTCCTCACACCTCTAAAAGACATAAAAGGGGGAAATTTTTAGACAGTCTGCACTTTTGCTCGATAAACCTCTAACCCTAGATTTGACACCTTATGTTTAAGGACAATATCCTCTTGAACTATAAACTGTCATTTCTCCCAATTTAGTACCATCGCTACAAAACTCTATCCAGATGATTTAAACATTCATCGAATGACTTTTCAAAGACAAAGAAATCATCCATGAAAACCTCTATGAAGTACTCAATCATCCCAAAAAGTATCACCATCATGTACCTCTAAAATGTTGCTCCCACATTAATAATGCAAATGTCATCCATTTGAAAGAGTAAGTGTCGAAAAATCAAGTGAACGTCATCTTTTTCGATCCTCTAGAGATAGTTGTTCGATTGTAGTCTAATACCTATCTAGAAAATAATAGTACTCCTATCCAGCTCACTTTTCAAGTATCTAATCAATAAATAGGATGGGATAATCTTTCCTCGTAATATTATTTAGCTTTCTATAATCAATATATATCACCACCATGTTGTTGTCCTTGTTGGGATGAGCTCCTCTTTCTCATTGGTAATCACCTTCATCCCTCATTTTTTAGGGACATAAGGCACAGGACTCACCCACTTGTTTTTTGAGATCTGATAGATGATACCGGCATAAAGCCACTTAATGACTTTCTTCTTCTTCACAACCTCTTTCATTACTAGGTTGAGTCATCTCTAAAGTTTTTTGTTCGGCTTGTGATCCTCCTACATGAGTATCTTTCACGTGCAAAAGTTTGAGTTAATTCCTTGTAAATCTGTCAATTGCCACCCAAATTACTCTTTTTCAGTGTCTCAACACTTTCAATGGCTTCTCTTTCTCTCTCTCTCTAAATTTATCAACTTTATTAATAAAATCACAAGTAACTTCTCACCTTCACCCAAGTAAGCATATTTGAGATATTATAGGGAAGGATTCAATTCCATCATAAGGTTCCAAGGGTCTATCAAGTAGCTCTAGCTTGCCGCACTAAACATGGATGCTATCCATATCATAGAGTTGTTCTGATTCACTTGTTTCTATCATATTTGTATTCTCAAACACCAATTATATTTCAAGTGGATCATTAGAAGGATGATGGGTAGCTTTGAGTTGAAATCTACCACATTAATTATAGAGATCACCTCATAAAATGTGGGCAATTTTAGAGCCTTATACACATCAAATAGCTCCACTTGATCATGGATTCTCATAATAAATTGTCCTATTGATAAATCAATAAATGCTCTCCCCATAGATAAGAAGGGATGCCCCAAAATAAATGGAATGTCCAGGTCTAGCTCAAAATTTGATATGATAAAATCAGCTGGAAAAATCTACGGTAGTACTTGCACCAACACATCTTCTATTGATCCCCTCAGATCGTGCGAGTGATCTTTCAACCAATTTAAAAATAATCATGGTGGGTTAAGGTCTCCCTCACCCCAACATTTGAATAGTGACGATGGCATGAGATTTATGCTAGTACCCAAATCATACGGTGCTTTTGCAATAACCTATTCTCCAATAGTAATCTCATTGTTGAAGCCAAGTCTTTCAGTTTTGTGGACATCTTGTTTCATATCACGGATGTGCACTCTTCAGTAAGTTCTATTGTTGCATACTCAATGATACTTCTTTTTCCACGATATCTTTAATATACTTAGTGTGCTTGGGAATTTCTTATAACATGTCTACCAAGGGGACATTCACATGTACCTACTTAAGTAATTAAAGAATTTTTTATATGTTGCTTCTTCCTTCTAATTGATGAGTTTTTGTGGGAATAAAGGCAGGGGTTTAGTAGCCACATATTTCTTTTGCTTCTCCACCGTTTCTTGAGCTGGATGCTCCAACTCATTCACCTCTCCTGAAGATTCTCCCTTTTCTTACTCACTCTATCTTTCTTTCTATAAAGTTAACTCCTCAAATTCTTTACCGTTCCCAAGGGTGATAGCATTTATCTAATCTTTTGGATTTGAATTAGTAACACTTGGTAATACTCCAATTGGCCTCGTGTTTTGAGGACTAATGATTTTTCCCATCCGTCTCTCTAAATTGAAAACTGCCAAGTCATGATTCTAATTTTCATCCATTAACTTATTCATGTCAGCCATTATTTTTTGATAATTAGCCATCTTCTCATTCATCAGACCTCACCAAATACATGTGCTTGCTTAACCTATTGTATGTGTGGATAAGACTTCCCCACAAAATTTTTCTTCAACTGATCTTGAGTTGCAACTATCTATGCAGACAGTGAAGATACGACATCAAAATCTAATACGTTAGCTGCTTTTTAAACCATGCTTCTGCTCACATCACCCACCAATCTAAGTTTCTCTTTGAGAACTTGTTGAACTATGCACATATCTAATCATAGTTCTTATCCAAGATTTTTCACCCGCTACAGTATCTAACAACATTTTAGTATGAGGGTTTAACCCCTTAATGAAAGTGTGTGCTGGAACTTTATTGAATTGATTGTGGTGAAGGCAATCTCGGGGAAGTGCTTTGAACTACTCTAATGAAGAATACAACGACTCACCTCCCCTCTGTCTGAAGGATATGATTTTTCTTCGTAGCCTTATTGTCTTCCCTGATGGAAAGAACATATCCAAAAAAGTTTTGGACTAAATCCTCCCATATAGTGATAAAAATTTTGGGCTCCCAAATAGGTAACTAGTTGGATGGTTAAGTTTATTAATAAATGGGTGGGTGTAATTTTAAACCTAAATATAC
>JACEIK010005062.1:21051-37616 GCA_018107945.1 Datura stramonium | reverse complement strand
CTATTAATCACAGGGATATATTTGAGACATTTATGAGCTATTTTTAACACGATGGGGATACATTTGGTCTTTTTTCATTTATGTTATAGTTTGAACTAGTATGAAGAGTGGATAAAAAATGAAGGTATTGGTGTTGCCACTAGTTACTTATAAGGAAAAGGGTCAAAAACATTTTTCTTACTATCATTTATTAGATTGTTTATATTCCTATAATTATTAAATTTGACCAGTACAAAAGTACAATAAATTTAGTGTTAAAACTATAAAAATCGAATCTATCAAGTATAAATCGTATTGTATTTTTGTATATTTGATTCTTTTGTACATTATTGCTTAGAGAACAAGGTATTATGCTTAAAATTTCCCCAAATTGGAGAATCTCCCAAATCAATCAACATATTCAATTTCACTTAAATTATCTATTAGCCTCTTTTAACCTAATTCAGGCCTACTAAAAAATTAAACACCCCATTACATACAGGAGAGCACTAAGAGGGAGCTCGCGTTTTGGAGATTAGAAGGAGAATTAAGGAGAAATTAGACAGAGAAGTACATGAGGACATTTCTATTTCCTTGGTAGCAATTATCACACATAATAGATATATAGATAGCAATAGAATTAAAAAATTAAAAAAAGGGGGGTGGGGGAGGGATTCATAAAAAAATAAATATAGAGAAGGCATACCAATATACATATATAGGCACAAGGAGAATGAGACAAAGAGATAGGAGGTAAGACAATAAATAAAGAAATTTAGGGTACTGTTTTAAGAATTCTATCGGTAGATAAATATAGAGAGAGCATATTCTTTACACAATTGGGAGCACGGATAAAGATATCATTTTTGCGTTTCTTGGTCACATTTTTTAGGGACTAGGAGCAATATATTTGGGAGAGAAATTGATATTCTCTAATAGGGGAAAGGAGAGGAGCACAATTAAAAAAATAAAGAGAAAATTGGAAAGCACGGATTGAAACACCATCATCCATCACCCTAACACCTGTCACTCATGAAATTAAAATTACCGTTTCTCACTATCTAAACACCCCTATCTGCTATCAAAACAGAGTAGTCAAAATTCCATCGCCATCGTCCCTTCTTTCATTAGCAGCGCGACCTATAATACCGAAAAGCATAACAAATTCATCAATCATAAAGTTTGTTCCAGCTTGTTCAATTGCTAATGTCGTTGGGCCATTCTCATCCAAAGAGAAGAAAAGTCTATATTTGGGTTTTAATTCGTGTATAATTGAATTAGTTTTGTAGGTTTTTGTTGAATTAGAAGAGAATATTTATAATTTAAGTAAAATTAGATAATTTTAATTGACTAGAGGGTTTTTATTTAATCAAAGGTAATTTTAGTAAGTTTAGTAATATTATTTGTATAAAATAACTTAATNATATAATTAAAAAATTAAAAGATAGAATAAATTGCATATATGTAATTTTCTGAAAGTAGTTGTAGCTTTTTGAAATATCTTTTGAAAAAGTTATATTTGTTATACAATAATAAAGAAAGAAAAATATTGTAGAAAAAGAGAGATAGATGAGGAAAGAATTATTATTTCTCCTCAGGGATGAAATACAATGAAAGAGAACAACCCCTTTATTTATAGGACAAACTAACTCTAACTTTTTTTTTGCAAAGAAACAAGATAGATATTCGCTATAATACAATTATCTTTATAGACATTTGTTATGATATATATATATTTATAACACCCCCCCTAAATATCTATTTGATAGATAATCTGCCTCGTCATAACCTTACAAGAAAAAAATTCAGTGAAAAAAAATTCTAGTGAAGGAAAAAGAATATACATATCTAATAATATGCATTTTGACCGTCTCATTAAAAACCTTACCAGAAAAAATCAGTGGAAAAAAAATCTTGCAAGGAAAAAGAGTATATTGTGTATTAACTCCCCTAATGAGAACATCAATCTAAAAATTTGAATCTTAGCATTCCAATCTTGTGCACCATCTTCTTAAAAGTTGTAGTTGATACGACTTGGTGAGTAAATTAGCCATAATATTACTCGAACGAATCTATTGCACGTTGATATCACCTTTTTTTAGAGACCATGTGTGAAGAAAAGTTTTAGTGCAATGTGCTTTGTTCTATCTTCTTTCATGAATCCTCCCTTTAAATTGTGTTGTGCATGTTGCATTATCTTCATATAAGATCGTGAGTATTTTGTTACATTTTAGGTGATATTTTTCTCGAATGAGATGTATCATTTACCTCAGTCACACACATTCTCGACTTGCTTCATGAATAGCTATTGTTTCAATATGATTTAATAAAATAGTCATAATAAATTGCTGTGTAGATCTCTAAGATACGACAGTATCCCCACTGAACACATAGCCTGTTTGGGATCAAACTTTATGTGGGTCAAATAAATATCCTGCATCAGTGTAACCAACAAGATCGAGACTGTAATTGTTAGAATAAAATAAACCCATATTGATTGTCCCTTTTAGATACTGCAATTAGNTCTAAAGCTTGCAAGCAGCTTACACAGCAGCTTCTATCTACAAGCAGCTTACACAGCAGCTTGTCAGCAGCTTCTATCTGCAAGCAGCTTGTCAACAGCTTCTATTTGCAAGAAGCTTACACAGCTATTTCTATTCATCTATAAATAGGAAGTTAATTCAATTCATTTTCATATCAGTTGAAAGTCGAATAAGATATCAGTTTCTCTCTATATTTTTTTCTAGTACATTTACTTGATTGTCCTTATTTTATAACACGTTATCAGCACAAGACTCTGCCATCTCGAGCAAATACTTTGAAAAGTATCAAAGGTATGTACTTTATTTTCTTAGTTAATGGCTAATCTTGATAAACGTGAATTTCTTTCCCTAGATATATCAGGCAAAGGCTATCTATCATGGGTACTGGATGCCGAAATTCATCTTAATGTGATGGTCTGGCAAACACCATCAAAGATAAAAATTAGGCATCAAATCAAAATCGTGTCAAAGCAATAATATTTCTCCGCCATCACCTTGATTAAGGTTTAAAAATGGAGTACCTCACTGTTAGAGATCCTCTTGTGTTGTGGAATGATCTAAAAGATAGGTATGACCACCTGAAGAAGGTCGTGCTTCCACAGGCACGTTATGATTGGACTCATTTGAGGTTACAAGACTTTAAATCTATTGCTGAATATAATTCCTCCATGTAGAATTATTTAACAATTAAAATTATGTGGAGAAAATATCACTGATAGCGATATGCTGGAGAAAACATTCTCCACTTTTCCTGCCTCAGTATGCTTCTACAGCAGCAATACTGAGAGATGAGATTCAAAAAATATTCTGAATTAATTTCAAATCTTTTTGTTGCTGAACAACACGATGATATTTTGATGAAAAATTATGAAAGTCCACCAACTGGTTCTGTTTCATTCCATGAAGTGAATCAGATAAATTTCCACCAATCTAAGCGTGGAAAAGGTCGTGGCCCCAGTCGTGGTCATGGTCATGGTCGAGGAAGAAATACCAATCACAGTGGTCTCCTTGCACCAAATAATGACTCTCAACACCAGCAATGGAAGAAGAAAAATGAAAAACATGAAGAGGTGAAAAGGAAAAATTCAGAAAATAAATGCTATCTATGTGGAGGAAAAGGGCACTGGTCACGTACCTGTCGTACACCAAGACACCAGTTGAGCTCTATCAAGCATCCCTGAAGAATATGGATAGTAATCCAAAGTTAAATTTTATCTCTAAAGATAATGTTGAACCCATGCATCAAGCTGTAGCAAATTTTTTTGAATATCCTGAAGGAAAAATAGATCACCTGATCGGTGATGGATCTGTAATCATCTAAATATTTTGCATTCCTGTTGTTTGTGTGAACTAGTATTATAGTGTTTTTATAATCCTACAAAGTTTATGTAATTCTTTATTTAGTGGTAATACTACCATGTTTACTTTGACTATATTTTTCTTCTTGAAGAATCTATAGCTATCCCTCAAATTTTATTTGGATCAATGATCAATCATGAGGATATTTGTGTGGTTGATAGTGGAACAACACACTCCATATTCAAGGATGAGAAATACTTTTCTTTCTTACTTCAGAGAAAAGCAAGTGTTACTACAATTTCTGGTAATTAAAAATTTATTGAAGGCTCCAAAAGAGCTACTATATTTCTGCCTAAGGGGACAAAACTTGATATAGAAGATGCCATATTTTCTTCTAAATCCCCAAAAAATTTGTTAAGTTTTAAAGATATCCATCGAAATGGATATCATTGTTATGCCCCGTAAAAGTTAATAAATTGTAAGCGTACGCGTGGATTTGAGATAAATAAAGAGAGTACGATGAGTGTAGAGAAGCCTCAGAATTGGGTCGAACGAGGCCAGGCCGCACAGGGCCAGCGCGACGCGCCAGCCCACAGGACACCAGCCAGCGCGGCGCACCAGGCCACTAGAGCCTTCAGAGGCGCGACGCGGCACTAGGGTTGTTACGATGGCTGGCGCGAGGCGCCTCCCCAAGCCACCGCCCTCATTATATATAAAGGCCTCCTTACCATTTAAATCATTTTCCATAAGTTCACCTCGGCCAAAGGAGAGGAAACACAAGGAATTTAACAAATTTCCGTCCGTTTACGCTATGAAATGCCGTCCAAATTTAAATTAACTTCGCGTATCGAATTTTAAGGCCGCAGGGAGCATTACTATGGAGTTACTTTCTCAAAATTCACCCGGTAAATCGTAACCTCACCGAGCTAAAGTTGTCGGAATTGCTCCAAATTAATTTCTATACGATCACAAGCTTCCAATAAGTATTTCTCCCTTTTAAACTCTCGAGAAATTATGCATTTTCGGTCGCGTTTTTGTTAAGTTGAAGTATAGTTAATATTTGTATAAAGAGTTATCGTTTTTTCCGAATTTAGTACTGAAACTAGTTTCATTCTCCCAATAGTAAGATTTCAATTGAGAAGAGTTGTTGAATATAATCTAATACTCGCTAGTTAGTTAGAAATCACCAATCCAGGTATGTTAAGGTGAATTCCTTCAGCAAGTTAGTTTCTTTAGTATTATAACTTAGTTTAAATCCCAATAAGAGAACCAGAAGCATATCAATTGTGATTAGCGGTTGTTATTAGCTGAGACCAGTATTCTATGTTAGTTTGGGATTCACTACGTCCTGTATAGCCTTCCATAACCAACCCCAGAGTTACTAGATGTGTCGACACCCACCAGGAGAAAGATGAAGTCACTCCATGGAGCGGTATGCCGTCTGCGAGGGATGAAGATGGGGTCCTAGATCCTAATATAGTCCATTCCATGACTGGACTATTATATGTCGTATCGACACCACATCCCCATCAAGCCTGGTGCCCCGGGTGCAGATATTAGGAGTCCACTAGACTAACACACAGCTATAGTCACGGGTTGAACGGGCTCAGTTGCAGACCCAAGGGACTCACAGGACGGCTATAACCATTAGGGACCCAGTGTGACCTTGTTAGGGGTATATAGATTGAAGTGTACCCACCAGGGCTTATGGGGGCCCTGAGTGGGTTTTTCTGTGCTAGTTGTACCTTTTGGCTTATGGGGGCTAGGTAAAGTTCTTATTTGCATTAGTTACTAATAAATTAGATAGTAGAAAGTTCAGGTATATAGGGATATCTCTACCCTTTCCTTCCAGTTATTCTTAGTTTTATTTCCTTTATTCAGTCATTTATAATTATTGCCTTACATATTTAGTACTTGTTGTACTGACGCCCTTCTTGGGGCACTGCATTACTTGCCTGCATGTGCGGATAGACGAGGAGCTGGTCCCTCTTAGCCTTCATCTAGGATTGTCGAAACAGTCGGCTCCTTTCCTTCGGAGCTTGTAGATAGAAGGTTTACTTCTTTTGATAGTACAGTTTTGGGTAGGACAGGGCCCTGTCCTGACCTTCATAGTACTCCTAAAGGCTTGAAGATTGGTTTTATTTGTCTGTGGTTAGCTGTTGATGGCCGTGTAGGGGCCATGTGTGTTTTATCTTATGTTTTGGTCATGTGGGGCCTTGTTTAGTTGTCAGTTAGCGGCCTTGTCGGCCACAGTTTATTTTAGCATTGGATTTAGTTTATAGTCATAACTCGACATCATGGTGGTATTGTCGTCCTGCATAGGTTTCCCTATTATTACCTGTCTTTGGATAGTTGTTTTCTTTTACAGGTGGCTATAAGGCCTTGTCAGTCGGGGGATCTGTTTACAACCGAGATATAGCCCGCTGCTTTCTTGATTTGAGAGTTAGTATTGGTCCAACACCAAGAGTGCATAGGCTTAGTTAGATCAGTTCAGATCCTAGTAGGGCACCAGGTGCCAGTCATGCCTCCCAAGGTGGGACGTGAAAAACTTGGTATCAGAGCAGGTCATATCCCGGGGAGTCTGCAAGTCGTGCTAAGTAGAGTCTTGTCTATGGATGCGTTGTGCACCATATTCCATAGGCAGGAGGTTGCGAGGCATGATAGGATGGTTACTTTTCTTTCTTATTCAGTCGTGCTATAGAACTATATAGTATAGGGTTGAGTCTCTAAGCTTACCATATTCTTCTTGTCTACTAAGAAATTTCATACCCGCAACATACCACGATTGGCAGGAAGTTGAACGTTGTAGTAGGAGAGGGCACTAGCAGGGTGCCTTAGTCAGAGTCAGCCCGATCTGAGGGCGATAGGGAGACTTCATCTCGGTCACCCCAGTCTTCTCTGCCATGCTAGGAGCCGTCCAGAGCGGCGGATGTGTCAACACCACCTCCAGCAGTCTCTATACCGGTGCCATCAGATCAGGAGGTTAGGAGCGCTATTTTTATGATAGCTCAGACGATGGCTGCACAGCGTCAGCCAGTGGCACCGACGGTTGTTGAGTCTTCAGAGGGGCCTGGTAGTATGAGGGTCCAAGAGTTTCTCGCACTGAGTCCCCCGCAATTTACAGGGACAGATAGAGATGAGGACCCTCAGGATTTTCTAGACCAGTTGCAGTGGATTTTCAGGGTAATGCATGCCACACCTGCAGAGTCGGTTGAGCTGACGGTATTTCGGCTATGGGACATTGCAGTATTATGGTATGAGAGTTGGGAGAGGTCCCGAGGTAGAGATGTTCCCCCTCCTTCTTGGTCCAATTTCTCGGAGGCCTTCTTGGATCATTATCTGCCACGGGAAGTTCGATAGGCCCGAGTCGATCAGTTTTTGCATTTGGAGTAGGGTTCAATGAGTGTTCGGGAATATGCTATGAGGTTTGACTCCTTGGCTCGATGTGCACCAGCTTTTGTAGACACCATGACAGCCAGGGTGCACCAATTTATTATGGGGCTGAATACAGAATATGTGGAGACTTATATTACAGCCACCCTGCGAGAGGACATGGATATTGCCTGTGTTCAAGCATTTGCCCAGAATATTGAGGGGATCAGGTAGTGGTAGCGAGAGATAGAAAGAGCAAATCAGGAGCAGCGTCACAAGATCATACCAAGTGATATGCAGGTAGAGTCCTAGGGCGGACCCCGACCACGACTATCAGATAGGCCACCTAGACCCCAACCTCCACAATAGTAGCAGGGGGGTAGATCTGGTCATCAGGGACAGTCAGGGCCCGGCGAGAGCTCACGTCCAGCAAGCTCGCAGCAGCAGAGGGGGTCAGAGCAGAGCATATTTACTGTACCACCTTGCCCTATCTACAGCCGACGTCACTCTGGGGCATGCAGGTATGGTTCCACGACATGTTACGTGTGTGGACAAGAGGGCCATCGGATGAGGGATTGTACATCTAGGGGTCAGAGTGATCGGTATCGCCAGGACAGTTCTTCAGTAGGGTCATGTGCCCCAGTATATTCAGTAGGGCATAGGCCCTCAGCTCCAGCCGGCAAAGGCCGAGGTAGATCAGGGGCATCTAGCTCAGGTACCGGTCTAGATCGCACTTATGCTTTACCTGGATGACAGGCATCAAAGTCATCGTCGGATGTGGTGACAGGTATGTTGGACATCTTCTCTCATTCTGTGTATGCTTTGATAGACCCAGGCTCCACTTTATCTTATGTTACAGCATTAGTGGCCCGAAAGTTTGGTATTACGCCAGAATTGCTGCAGCGACCCTTTTCAGTGTCCACATCCATTGGTGATTCCATCATAGCTAAGAGGATCTATCGAGGGTGCACAATAAAAGTTGTTGGTCGCCAGAATTTGGCGGATTTAGTAGAATTAGAAATGATTGACTTTGATGCAATTATGGGTATAGATTGGCTAGCACCATGTTATGCCAATGTAGAGTGTTGGACCAAGACTGTCAAGTTCCACTTTCCAGGGGAGGTAGTACGGGAGTGGAAAGGCAATGCAGCCACGCCAAAAGGTAGGTTTGTTTCCTATCTTCGGGCGAGAAAGTTGATAGCGAAGGGTTGTATTTATCATATTGTTAGAGTTCGGGATATTCAAGAAGAATCTATAACTCTCCAATCCATTCTAGTAGTCAATGAATTTCCAGATGTATTCCCAGATGAACTTCCTGGTATTTCCCCAGAGAGGGAGATCAATTTCGCAATCGATTTATTACCAGATACTCAGCCTATATCTATCCCTCCATACCGAATGGCTCCTGTTGAGCTCAGAGAATTGAAGGAACAGTTGAAAGATCTATTAGACAAGGGTTTCATCAGGCTGAGTAATTCACCGTGGGATGCGCCAGTCCTATTTGTGAGAAAGAAGGATGGCTCCCTCCGCATGTGTATAAACTACCGGTAGTTAAATAAAGTCACCATCAAGAACAAGTATCCGCTTCCCAGAATAGATGATTTGTTTGACCAGTTATAGGGGCGAAGTACTTCTTAAAAATTGATTTAAGGTCTGTATATCACTAGGTTCGGGTTCAGGAGAGAGATATCCCGAAAATGGCTTTCAGGACCAAGTATGGCCACTTTGAATTTCTAGTCATGTCCTTCGGATTGACGAATGTTCCTGCAGTGTTCATGGACTTGATGAACAGCATCTTCAGGCCGTATCTGGACCTGTTTGTGATAGTTTTTATTGATGATATTCTAGTGTATTCCCGCTCGAAAGCAGAACATCGAGATCATTTACGAACAGTACTCCAAATCCTCAGGGATCGCCGGTAGTATGCGAAGTTTTCTAAATGTGAATTTTGGCTGAATTCAGTGGCCTTCTTGGGTCACATTGTGTCAGAAGCTGGTATTCAGGTAGATTTCCAAAAGATTGAAGCAGTAAAGACATGGCCTAGACCCACTACTCCAACCGAGGTATGCAGTTTCCTAGGGTTAGCCGGATATTACAGGAGGTTTGTAGAAGGGTTTTCTACTCTGTCAGCGCCCTTGACCAAGTTAACTCAGAAAGGAGCTAAATTTCACTAGACTGAAGCATGTGAGCAGAATTTTCAGGAGTTGAAAAACATATTGACATCAGCACCAGTATTAACTTTTCCATATAGATCAGAGGGTTATGCAGTGTACTGTGATGCTTCGAGCGTTGGGTTAGGATGTGTGCTGATGCAGCATGGTAAGGTGATTGCTCATGCTTCAAGACAGTTGTGGAAGTATGAAAAGAACTACCCCACCCATGATCTGGAATTAGCTGCAGTAATCCATGCCTTAAAAATATGGAGGCACTATCTGTATGGTGTCTACGTAGATATTTTCACTAATCATAAGAGCCTCCAGTACATCTTCACACAAAAAGAATTAAATCTGAGGCAGCGTCGCTGGTTAGAATTATTGAAGGACTATGATATGAATATTTTGTATCATCCAGGGAAGGCCAATGTTGTGGCAGATGCCCTCAGTCACAAATCCATGGGAAGTTTGGCACATTTGAGGCCGAACAGTGAGAGCTGGATCGAGAATTGCACCAATTAACCAGTTTGGCCATCCGAATAGTATACTCGGGTGACAATGGAGCAGTGATCCAGAATACTGCAGTATCATCACTGGTTGTAGAAGTGAAAGAACGGAAGTATGAAGATCCTAGCCTGGCCAGCTCAGAGATAAAGTTCAATGAGGGGAAACATCACCTTTCGAGGTAACTACAGACGGGGTCTTGAGATATAGGGGTCTCCCTATGTTCCAGATGTGGCAGGACTCCGCCAACAGATCATGGTGGAGGTACATTATTCCCGTTATTCTCTTCATCCAGATTCAACAAAGATGTATCATAACATCAAAGAAATTTACTGGTGGTTGGGAATGAAAAAGGAGGTAGCAGAATTTGTAGCACAATGTCCTAATTGCCAGTAAGTAAATGCGGAACATAAAAAATCAGGCGGATTGACACAGGAGATAGCAGTGCCTATGTGGAAATAGGAAGCAATCAATACGGATTTTTTGAGTAGATTACCCCGTACCAGATGTAGGTTTGATTCATATGGGTGATTATCGACAGATTAATGAAGTCAGCTCATTTCGCTCCTGTCAGATCTACCTTCTCAACCGAGGACTATGCTAAGTTGTATATCAGAGAGATAGTTCGATTGCATGGTGTTCCAGTATCAATCATTTCTGATAGAGGGGAACAGTTTACAGCTAAATTTTGGCAGTCCTTTCATAAAGGCCTGGGGACACAGGTTAACTTGAGTACAACCTTCAATCCCCAAACAAACAGACAGACAGGCAGAACGTACAATTCAGACGCTTGAGGATATGTTACGGGCATGCGTGTTAGAATTTGGGGGTAGCTAGGATGAACATTTACCCCTTATTGGATATTCTTATAACAACAGTTATCATTCAACAATTCAAATGGCACCTTATGAGGCCTTGTATGGGAGAAAATGCAGGTCCCCAGTTGGCTGGTTCGAGGTTGGAGAATTAGGGTTAATCTGACCAGATATAATCCATCAATCAGAGGAGAATGTGAAGCTTATTAGAGAACACCTGTTGATAGCTCAGAGCCGCCAGAAATCTTACGTGAATGTACGGCGTAGAAACTTGGAGTTCAATATAGGTGACTGGGTATTCCTAAAAGTCTCACCAATGAAGGACCTGATGAGGTTCGGGAAAAAGGGCAAGCTTAGCCCCAGGTTTATTGGCCCCTATCGGATCTCCGGAGAATAGGCCAAGTAGCATACGAGCTAGAGCTGCCTTCAAAATTGGAATCCGTTCACTCAGTCTTCCATGTATCAATGTTAAGGAAGTGTATAGGGGATCCTTCCCTAATTATGCCGATTGAGGCACACTTAAAACCTTGTTCGTCCTCGAATAATAATTTCACATCTNCTCAGTCTTCCATGTATCAATGTTAAGGAAGTGTATAGGGGATCCTTCCCTAATTATGCCGATTGAGGATGTCCAGATTACTGAGGAGTTAGCCTATGAAGAGATTCCAGTAGCCATATTAGATCGGCAGGTTTGTAGGTTAAGGACTAAGGATGTTTCCTCTGTTAAGGTACTGTGGAGAAACAAGAATAGAGAAGAAATGACTTGGGAAGCTGAGGATAACATGAAATCCAAATATCCTCATTTGTTCCAGGCTTAGTCTAAATTATGCAGTTAATGTAAAAATGATTTAATTGTTGTTTTATACTTTATGTTACATGTATTGTTTAGTTGAATACAATTTCGATGATGAAAGAGTTGTTGTGATGTCATATAAGATATCTTTACTGGACTTTTCTACGTTTCAGAATTTTTGAATAGTCCATATTACAGGAGAGACTCTGCCTAAATTTTTCCAGAATAATAGTCCAAAAAAAGTTAAACTCCTGTGAATCAAGGTAGACATTCGAGGACGAATATTCTTAAGGAGGGGAGGATGTTACACCCCGTAAAAGTTAACGAATTGTAAGCGTACGCGTGGATTTGAGATAAATAAAGGGAGTACAAAACGTGCAGAGAAGCCTCAAAAGTTGGGTAGAACGAGGCCAGGCCGAACAGGGATAGCGCGATGCGCCAGCCGGTAGGACACCAGCTAGCGCGGTGCTCCACACTACTGGTGCCTTGAGAGGCGCGGCGCGGCACTGGGGTTGCCGCGAAGCACCCCCCCAGGCCACCGACCTCATTATATATAAAGGCCTCCTTACTATTTAAATCATTTTCCATAAGTTCACTTTGGCCAAAGGAGAGGAACCACGAGGATTTAACAAATTTTCGTCTGTTTATGCTATGAAATGCCATCCAAATTTAAATTAACTTCGGGTATCGAAGTTTAAGGCCACAGGGAGCATTACTACGGAGTTATTTTCGCGAAATTCGCCCGGCGAATCGTAACCCCGCCGAGCTAAAGTTGTTGAAATTGCTCCAAATTAATTTATATATGATCACAGGCTTCCAGTAAGTATTTCTCCCTTCTGAACTCTCAGGAAATTATGCATTTTCGGCTATGTTTTCATTAAGTTGAAGTATAGTTAATATTTATATAAAAAGTTATCGTTTTTATCGAATTTAGTACTGAAACTAGTTTCATTCTCCCAGTTGTACGATTTAAATTGAGAAGAGCTATTGAATATAATTTGATACTCTCCAGTTAATCAGAAATCACCAATCCAGGTATGTTAAGGTGAATTCTTTCGGTAAGTTAGTTTCTTTAGTATTATAACTCAGTTTAAATCCCAATAAGAGAACTAGAAGCATATCAATTGTGATTAGCTGTTTTTATTAGCTGAGACTCGTATTCTACATTAGTTTGGGATTGACTACGCCCTTTATAGCCTTCCATGACCAACCCCAAGGTAACTAGTTGTGTCGACGCCTGCCAGGGGCGAGATGACGTCGCTCCACAGAGTGGTATGCTGTCCACGAGGGACAAAGATGGGGTCCCAGGTCCTCTTACAGTCCATTCCATAGTTGGACTATTATATGTCATATCAGCACCACACCCCCATCGAGCCTAGTGCCTCGGGTGCAGATATCAGGAGTCCACTGAACTCAGACACAGCTATAGTCACGGGTCGAGTGGGCTCAGTTGCAGACCCAGGGGACTGGCAGGACGTCTATAGCCATTAGTGACCCAGTGTGACCTTGTTAGGGTATATAGATTGAAGTGTACCCACCAGGGCTTATGGGGGCCCCGAGTGGGTTATTTTGTACTGGTTTGTACCTTCCGGCTTATGGGTGCCTGGTAAGGTTCTTGTTTGCATTAGTTACTAATAAATTAGATAATAGAAAGTTCAGCTATGCAGGTATTATCTCTACCCTTTCCTTCTAGTTATTCTCAAGTTTATTTCCTTTATTCAGTCATTTATAATTATTGCCTTACATATTTAGTACCTATTGTACTAACGTCTTTCTTGGGTGCTGCATTACTTGCCTGCAGGTGTGGATAGACGAGGAGCTGATTCCTCTTAGCCTTCAGCCAGGATTATCAAAACAGTCGGCTCCTTTCCTTCGAAGCTTGTAGTTATAAGGTTTACTTCTTTTGATTGTATAGTTTTGGGTAGGCCAGGGCCCTGTCCCAACTGTCATATTACTCCTAGAGGCTTGCAGATTATTTCTATTTCATTGAGATTAGTTATTGATAACCGTGTGGGGCCTATATGTGTTTTAGCTTATGTGTTGGCTGTGTGGGGCCTTTTTTAGCTATCAGTTAGCGGCCTTGTCGGCCACAGTTTAGTTTAGCACTGAATTTACTTTATAGTCATAACTAGACATCATGGTGGTCTTGTCGGCCCTCATAGGTTTCCCTGTTATTACCTGTCTCTGGATAGCTGTTTTCTTTTACAGGTGGCTATAATTCCTTGTTGGCCGGGGGCTGCATTTACAGCCGAGATATAGCTCATTGCTTTCTTGATTTGAGGGTTAGTATTGGTCTTGCACCAGGAGTGCATAGTCTTAGCTAGATCAGTTCAGATCCTAGTAGGGCACCAGGTGCCAGTCATGCCTTCCAAGGTGGGGTGTGACAATCTTGTTGAGACAGTAAGTGAAATGGATATTGAATATCTTAGTATTACCAAGAATGTCTCAGGCCAGAAATATGTTTTGGAGAAATTTCCAACTCTGTCTTCTGGTCTATATTATGCATAAATTAGTACAATTGAAGCACATTCTATCATAAACTAGAAGTTTAATGATTTAAATACTTTTGTGCTTTGGCATGACCGAATAGGTCATCCTGGATCAATAATGATGAGACGAATCATTCAAAATTCAAATGGACATCCATTAAAGAACCTGAAGATTCTTACAAGTGATGAATTTTCATGTGCTTCTTGTTGCCAAGGCAAATTGATTACTAGGCCATCACCAATGAACGTTGACATTGAATCCCCTATTTTTTAGAGCGTATACATGGGGATATATGTGGATCTATTCACCCATCTAGTGGGTTGTTTAGATACTTTATGGTCTTAATAAATGCGTCTTCAAGATGGTCTCATGTATGCCTTTTATCTTCTTGCAACTTGGCATTTGCGAAGTTATTGACACAAATAATACGACTAAGGGCGCAATTTCCAGATTATCCCATTAAGGCTATTCACCTCGATAATGCTGGAGAATTTACATCCCAAGCTTTTGATGATTAATGTTTATCAGTTGGGATAAGGGTTGAACATCCTGTTGCTCATGTTCATACTCAAAATGGCCTAGTTGAGTCATTTATTAAGCATCTGCAATTGATAGCAAGACCACTACTAATGAAAACAAAATTGCCCACTACTGTTTGGGGTCATGCTATCTTACATGTTGTGTTACTTGTTCGTCTCAGATGGACTCATTATAATAAATACTCCCCATCACAATTAGTTCTTGGTCATGAATCAAATATTGCTCGTCTACAAATTTTTAGATGTGTTGTATATGTGCTAGTAGCACCACCACAGCGTACTAAGATGGGCCCCCAAAGAAGGTTAGGAATATATGTTGGGTTTGATTCCCCCTTCATAATTTGCTACCTTGAACCATTGACGGGAGATTTATTCACTGCTTGATTTGCATATTGTCGATTTGATGAAACAAATTTCCCGCAATTAGGGGGAGAGACAAAGGAACTTAAAATAAAAATTGTGTGAAAGGTTTTATCACTATCTCATTTTGATCCACGTGCCCCTATATGTGAATAGGAGGTCCAGAAGATCATCCACTTATAGAAAATAGCAAATCAAATTCTAGATGCATTTACTAATTTGAAAAGGATAACAAAATCACATATCCCTGCAGAGAATCTGCCTATCTGAATTGATGTCCCAACAAGGCCATCCACTGGTGTCATAGCTTCTGAATCTCATACACGCCTGAAGCGTGGTAGACCATTGGGCTCCAAGGATAGAAATCCTAGAAAAAGAAGCTTGAAAAATTAACCAAAATGACACTATAAAAGAATCTCATGAAGAGATTCAAGATCTGATTAATTTTGATATTCCTGAAGAAATCAGTAAACCCGTGACTCAAGTGAATAAAGAACTATTAATAAGTTCTACTAGTGATACGATAAATCTGAATTGATCGAAAATCATGGTGGATAATGTTTTTGCATATAGCATTACACTTAACAGTATGCAAGACAATGAGGATCTTGAACCTTGATCTTTCGAAGAATATCGACGAAGATATGATTGGCCAAAATGGCAAGAGGCAATTCAATCAGAATTAAATTCTGTTGCTAAATGAGAGGTTTTTGGACTAGTAGTTCAAACTCCTGATGGTGTAAAACCAATTAGCTATAAATGGGTCTTATTAGAAAAAGAAATAAGAGAAATGAAATTGTAAGATACAAGGCACGCCTTGTTGCACAAGGATTCTCTCAAAGACCCGATGTCGATTATGAATAAATATATTCACCTGTTATGGATGCAATAACATTTCGATACCTCATCAGTTCAGTTGTACATGAAAATCTTGAAATACATCTAATGGATGTGGTTACAGCTTATCTTTATGGTTCACTTGATAACGAAATTTATATGAAAATCCAAGGTGGATTTAAAGTGTCTGAAGCATATAGTTCAAAGTTTCGGAAAATGTACTCAATCAGATTACAAATATCGTTATATGGTTTGAAACAATTAGGGCGCATGTGGTATAATCGCCTCAGTGAGTACTTGATAAATGGAGGTTACATAAATGATGTCATTTGTCCTTGTATTTTAATTAATAAAACAACATCAGAATTTGTTATACTTGCTGTTTATATTGATGACATAAATCTCATTGGAACTCTAGAAGAGGTCCAAAAGGCAATTGAATATTTAAAGAAGGAATTTAAGATGAAAGATCTTGGAAAGACAAAACTTTGTCTTGGTCTGCAAATTGAACATTCAGCAGATGGGGTCTTCATCCATCAATCTGCCTATATTGAGAAGATTTTGAAACGGTTTTACATGGACAAAGCACATCCATTAAGTATTCCAATGGTTGTCCGATCACTGGAAGTGAGTAAAGATCCATTCCGACCTTAAGAAGAAAATGAGGAGCTTCTTGGTCCTGAAGTAGCATATCTCAATGCTATTGGTGCACTTATGTATCTTGCTAATGCTACAAGGCCTGACATAGCATTTTCTGTTAATTTACTAGCAAGATATAGTTCTTCTCCTACACGGAGACATTGGAACGAAAAAAAGCATATATTGCGATATCTATAAGCACTATATATGTTTTGGAAGTAGTATCGAACACCGAGTAGGTT
>JACEIK010005061.1:61771-118963 GCA_018107945.1 Datura stramonium | reverse complement strand
TGAGCCTACGCGATGGCTCCGTGTCACGGAGGAGGGCCTCCGCGTTACCCTCCGTGACACGTTGAGGTGTAAATCTAGAATTTTTAAAATTCCAGAACACTCACGCGATGGCTCCGTGTCGCGGAGGGGGTGCTCCGCGTTACCCTCCGTGACACGTTGAGTGTTATTTCACGTCGTGTCACACCGGGTAGCCGGGTTACCCTGCGAATATCACACTTTTTAACCCCGATTTCCCTCATTTTTTCCCATTCCTTCTCCCCTCCATGACAAACACCCCAAAAATCCTTCGTTCCTCAACGTGACACGGACCTAGGCACGAGTTTTCTTCAACTTTTCTTCATTTCATCGACTTCAAGGTATGTTCTTCAACTCTATGTCAATTCTTGTCGAATTTTTTTATTTTGAGCATGAGAGGTGAGTAAACCTTGCCCTAAGTAGAAATTGAGCTTAAATTCATTTAAGTTATTGCTGATTGATGTTCATAGTATCGTTGTGATTGTATGAACGCGATATATACATGCTTGATCGAATTTTTGTGAAATTGTAGCTAGGGTTTGAATTTGAATATGAAGAAGTTAAAATTGAGTTGATTCAAGGTATGTTCTTCAACTCTATGTCAATTCTGTCGAATTTTTTATTTTGAGCATGAGTGTGAGTAAACCTTGCCCTAAGTAGAAATTGAGCTTAAATTCATTTAAGTTATTGCTGATTGATGTTCATAGTATCGTTGTGATTGTATGAACGCTATATACATGCTTGATCGAATTTTGTGAAATTGTAGCTAGGGTTTGAATTTGAATATGAAGAAGTTAAAATTGAGTTGAAATGTGAAATTCTTGTTGGGTTGTGCATGTTGGGTGAGGTGAGGTAAGCAGCGAATGTTAATATGCTAAAGACACGACTGATCGTCCAAGAATGAATTGCTGATATGCATAGAAAGTGCTATGTGATGAAATGTTACCGATGGTAATATTGTGATTAGTCGTGACGGTCCGAGCAGTACATGTAATTTATACCGTTGAACTCTCCGAATGCACGAGGCATTTTTGTTGTTTTTTTGTAAAATTGGAAAAAGAGGATTGTCTCGGCCGTAATGTTTGATTTAGGGCTAAAGACTAAGTGTGGATGGCCGAGCTTAACCCAACCTTAGTCGATGCTAACTTAATTTGACTAACATTAGGACTGCCTGTTTGATTTGACAGAACAATGGCTAAAGCGTGCAAGACAAAGGGAAGGGCGATCTATATCGAGCGCCAAGGTGGAAAAGAATCAGACCGAGAAGTGGGGCCCCGTGAGGCACCAAAGGGTTCCATGCGGCTAACGCTCCAATACGGAACCCGATGGGTGACTGACGAAGGGAAGAAGTGGTACAAAAGCATAAGGAGAACAAATACTTCCCCGAGGAGCATATTGCAGTGTTTCTGGGTACAGAGTTCCTCGAATTGTCCATGGGATTGACACTGCTGCCGAGCTTCATCTTCAAGAGCGCCTGAGTGCACCAGACTTGATCTCGGAGTTCTATCAAATTGGAACCCGACGCCTACGCTACACCGTCAAAATAAGGGGTCAAATTGTCACTTTGAGCCCCATCACCCGAATGCCATCTGGGGCGCAGAACACAACGCCCATGTACTCCGACAACAACATCACCCACCATATGCGGGAGTTATCGACGCACCTCAGGTGGGAGCCCGCCTGACAAAGACGCCGAGCAGTGCATAAGGAGAGCTACCACTGTACACGTCTACTCGCAGATGAATGTGGAAGCCGTGATCCGCTTAAAATTGTTTGTTCCTACATGATTCCTGGGGCACATGACAAACATGTCACCGTGATCGTGTGTGTCTGGCCTATGCCTTGATGAAAGGGATGGAGATCAATGTTGGGGCAAAGGGTCATATCCGCCTGCGAAGAGAGCCCGTTTGCACGCGGCACAGTACTAGTTTAAGGCTTGATGACTGACGCCCGCTGGGGCCTAGATATTTGAGGAAGAGGCCCCGGACTACATCCCGCAGATGGATGGGCGTGTCATGGATGTCACCAAAACCAAGGCACCCGACACCACCTAATTATGCCATTTACACTAGCCGAGCGACATGCTGATGATCAAGACATGGCCCGCATGTTCTGGACGCAGATGCCCAGCCTGCGCATAGGCTGGAGGTCACAATGTAGGATGAGCCTGGCACTGACATTAGCATCACCCTTCCCAAGAAAAACGCCATAGGGCTCTATGCTCCAAGGGGCCAAATTTTTGTGGAGCTCAGGGACAGACGTCCTCGACTGATGAGGAGACACGCCGCGAGGACTCCTGGCGTTGAGTCTGATGAGGACGACGGGTGATTCTGTATTATTGTGATGAGGTAGAGGCACCTAACGAAGAAGTTGAATACTTCAATTGATCAGAGAATTTCACCACCCACTTTGTGCTATGTTGAATTTGTGAACACTGGGACACTTGTTCGGTTTTAAGTGGGTGGGAGTAGTTAGGTGTTGGGTGTTGTCTTGTTATTGTTGATATTCATGTTCTATTGCTGTGCTTGGGAAAATTCGTGACTCCCGTGATTTTTATGTGTATGTTTTGTATTGTAATTAATTTGAAGTTGTTGTGTGCCGTTGAATGCTGTTAGCCGGTTGTGTAAATATTTTTTATCGAAATCATCGATATTTTAATTTTTTGCTTAATTACTTTATGATCGGGGTTTCTGCTTGTTTCTGTTTTTACCGAGAATGGTCCCATTGAACCGAAGTCAGTAGTGACCGTTCATGATGGATGGATGACGACTGCCTTAAGGAAATTAGTCATAGAGTAGTTTTTGTCTTTTATTTCGTTTTTTTTGTTTCAGATCCTGCCGTGTCGCTACTTTAAGGTGCGAAATTCTTGTTGCGTGTTGTGCATGATATTTAGAATGCAAAGGTGATCTATATGAAAGCATGCAACTTGTAAATACGTTGAGATACTGTACATAAGAGTTCGATTCTGCAGGATTGAGGCTTAATGTTTAATTTGTGAATTAGCCGATTGAAGAGTGTGTGAATATTTCTTGGAAGTTGAGCATGTGTGCAAGTGAGTGTATTGAGAGGTTTCGATTATTCCATGCTTTTGTGAATTGTCTGTAACTTTCGGTGTGTGTACGAAACTAAATGAAGGAGGTGTAGTGGGTGAGGGAAAGGATGTAGGCATTTCTTTGATTTAACCGAAAGTTTTCCATTGTCATACCATTTTGCATGTACATCCTAGTTAGCCCATCGAGCCTCTAGCCTATTTTTTTTCTTTCATTAAAAAGGTACAAACTAAGCTAACCCCTTCTTTTCATCATCCGGAAATCTGATCCACAACTCTTAAGCGCTCAAGAAAATAATTTTCCATAAAGGTCAAGGAGTGAGAATTGTGAAAAGAAAAGAAAAAGCAAAGTGATGAAAGTAAAGAAAAGGTCAAAGGTGCACTTGTTGATTTAAAGAAAATAAAGATGCATAATTAATCTTTGTTGTTAAGCCTTCCGGTGTGCTTAAAGTAATGGGAACAAAAAATAAAGAAAGACTTCAAGAATGGGAGGATGAAAGAAGAAACAATGCCCATAATGTTGATGGGATGTATTGGAAAGCGCTTAAGGATGCTAGTTGCTATTATTGGTTAGCCCAAAATTTACTAGTTCCGTGAGTTTACATTACAACCCGTTAAGTCCTACGTGATCTTACATCACCCGTCCTTATATTAGTGGAGTAATACATGATCTTGGGCATAATTTCATGCCAAAGATCAACTTTATAACTCAATGTAGTCTTGTTTATCTACTTATTTATATACATTCTCATGTGATTTTATGTAAATGTGAATATATACTAATAAACATGATTAGTCCTTGTTTTTGAAGGTTAATAATGCATTTGAGGAACTAATTCATGATTTGGTGAAGTGGGAGAATGGAATCAAGAGCAAAAGGTGAAATTCAACAAGAAACATGCAATAACATGCACCCTGCGCGATAGGGGCCGTGGGCACGCCTAACGCGGCAACACTTGGCCGAAAATTGCATTTTTAGCACATTCCAGTGAGGGTACAAGAAGTACTCTCCCGTGTCACTGAGGTCAATTAGGGTGTTCAGCCCTCCTCGTGGGCACATTGTTGTTCCAAATTCTTACTTGTGCCAAATTTTGCATTTTTTAAAGATAGAATAAATTGGACCCTTAGCTCCTAATTCATATCAAGTTACGATTTTATTCGAAAACTACTTGGTGAAAGAAGGAGAAGTGGGAGAACTCATCTAGGGTTTGGCAAATTCTCTTCTCATCTACCAAATACTTGTAAGTGTGTAGTTTAGTAGTAGTTTAGAGTAGTTTTATTTAATATGAATGGCTAGAACCCTTCCTCTAGGTTGAAGCCATGAATTATGATTGTGATTTTATGATATTGTTTTGGAATTGGGTTATCGATTGCTGTTTTCGTCTTGCATTCTCGATTGCTTGGTTGTTTTGCGATTAATCACCATGAAAACATATATGTTTGCTTAGGCAATATTTCGAGAAAGCATTACCAGGTCGTGACATGAGAATGTGAGGAGGAGCATGTTTGTATCTCGCGATATAATCTTGTTTCAGGATAGAAATATACCTAACACCTTGCTTAGTTGACACACGCGGGTTATGAAAGACCAACTTGGGATTATCACATCAACACTCGAAGAAGTAGTTGTGAGGCTAAGTCGAGTTAAATGGTTAGATGCACAAAGTCCCTAATCATTTCGTAAACTATATAACATAATTGATTGCCCATGTAAATTAGAAATTAGCATCCTAGCTCACAATGATGTAGCGAGGCTAGATTGCCGTGTTTAGAGGCTCGAAAGACCATGAACATTCAATTCTAATTATGTGAAATAACAATTGATAGATCCATGCTTAACCCATTGCAAATCGTAGTATCGCATGATTATCTCGGTTTTAACTCTATGTTGCTCCTAGAGAAATTTCAGACATTTCATCAATCAAAACTGCACTTAATGAATTTCCACGAAAATGTCTATAACCAACATTTTAGGCTTAGGATCACACTAGAAATAGATAGTTAGAGGAATGGATCTAGCCCCGCGGGTTCGACATTCCTATTTGAAAAGAGCCACTATATTACCCGCACGTAATCTGCATACTTGCGACGCGCTCGATGCGCGACGCTAAGTTTTTGGCGCCGTTGCCGAGGACGCAGCGAAGTTTTGATAATTTATCTATTTTTTGTGATTTTTGAATTTCCTTAAGTGTTGAGAAACTTGGTCTTAGTCTCTTCTATTCGTGTGTGACAGTTGTCCCGCCGAGCCGGCTAGAAATGTAGAGCTTGTGGAACCGTTGCTTGAACTCGAACGTCAAATCCATTTGCAAAGGAGAGTGTAATTTCAGAGCATAAGTCAAGAGACATCAAGAAAAGTTATAACAACAACCACCCGCAGGCAAGCACAATGGTTACCCAAGCAATGGCAAAGAAGCATCAGCCGCGAAGTGGCCATCCCACTAGCGATTTAATGTGACTCTAGTATCCGTAGAAACCGAGCCTCGGAGGGAACTTTGAGCTTAAACGTAACATGGTAACCGTTACATTCTAGTGGCCGCTTAACTGAATGGCACATGAGACCCACAAAGAAGACTTACAAAGCTTTTTTTGCAGATTAGTGACACGTTTTTCCCACCGCGTGTCCACAGCATTATGTCCGATTGACCCTCTCCCATTTTCATTGTTGGGAGGAGAAAAAGTGGTCAAGGCCGAGCCACCAACTCCATAACTTCATGGAATGACTTGGCTAGGAAGTTCCATACGATTCTTTCCTTCAGCAAGATTACAAAGCTGCGAAGCGAGATACTCGCTCAAGTAGAAGCCTCAAGGAGAACTTATATATGGCTTCGGGAAAGATTCAAGTCATTGTTGAGAGATCGTCCCCATCACCAGCAATCAAATGAAGTGCCGGTCCATACCTGTAAAGTCTAATCTACACACAAAAATATTACTAGACTCAGATCTGGGTGGGCAAGCCTGGAGAAGACATATGATCAGTTGTACACTTTGCTGAACAATTGCACAAGAAACTGTGAGGGCATGCGAGTCATCAAGAGGGCGTGTGAAGAAGACGGTTGATAGAAGCGTATGGTTTGAATGTGCCTTGCCACACACTAGCTTCGCTCCAATATCAAATGATGACTCCGCCCAATAAACCGAGTATGCACCAACACCCGTGGCCAGTTAATTCTAGCCTCAAAGAAGCTCCTAGTCGGGTGTGTGAAATTTGTGGTAACATCAAGTACAATGCGTAATCTTGTGGAGCCAATATTTTTAATCACCAATTTTGTTGGTAATGTGCAATAGAATAAGAATTTTGGGAACAACCTAACAGAAATTGCAGGCTAACCGAATTTTTCTTGTAGTGGAAACCAAGCGTAATTATATGCAACCTCAACAATAAAGCAAGACGCTATAATAGGCAAAGTAATGGTAGGCAAGTTGTGCGTGGCTTACTGAGGAAACACTACGTAAAAATATGGAGACCTGTGACCGCTTAGCGGAAAATCAAAGCGAGGATGGCAAACAGATTTAATGGACTTCATAAGTAGCTACCTACAATTCAATAATAAGTGTGGGTCGAGAAAATGCCAAACATTTATACCAAGAAGTGGGATTACCAAGCGACGCAGCATCCTAACCTCCCGCGATCAATGCCATCAAATTTTAGAAGCTGGCGTGCTAGGAGCCGATGCAAGTGCTCAAAGAGTTGAGAAAGGAGGTGCAAATGAGTTGGTAAGACCAGACCATCCACCGATACCGGAGAAAATCAGAAAGGCCGGGCAACAAGATGCGCAACTCATCAGCAATGCAAAGTACAGAGACCACCATCACTTCTTCCCGTAGATTCGGAAAGAGCAAGGAGGAGGAATGTTTCAAAAGTTCTTGAGAGTTTCAAAGAACATCACATAAATTTGCTCTCTTATTGATGTCTTGGCAGAATGCCCATGTATGCCAAATACTCAAGGATGTGATGGGTGAACAAAGTTAGATCGTGACGCCCAAACTCGTAGCACCGACCGAGGAGGCCACAGTGGCATGATAAAGCCAAAGAAGCTCAAAGACCCCGGTGTTTTACCCTCCCTATACAAATTGATAAAGCGGAGGTGCGGCGAGCTTTGTGGTGGATTTAGGGCAGCTAATCACGCCCTATCCTTATTCAACACCCCGGGGTTGGGAAAACCGAGGCCGATAAGGTTGATGCCGCACTCGGCTAACAAGTTTGAGTGATACCCTTCGATGCAATAATAGATGACCTTTCTCATCAAAGTAGGTAACTTTATTATACCCGTCGATTTTATTGTCTTAGATTTTCAAAGCTGATAACTGTGTACCCTATCTGGGATCTACTCCATTCTTGGCCATCGGAGGAGCTTGATCGATTGAAAAGGTGGACTCAAACGAGGGTCTAGGATGAAGAAGAACTCTTCCGCGTTTTCCAAAGAAATGAACCTATCCGCACACTACAAAACCCTTGTCAAGTTAGTGTATTGCAGAGGACGAGCAGGGGGTGGAGGATTCCACTGTGCACTCGCCATAATGTCAAGTGTTCACCCGAGTCCGATATGGCTTCAACTCGAGAAGAAGTTGGAGAGTGGAGGAACAGAGGAGGCCAAGCCTCTAAATAGCAAAAGAAAAGGAGATGGTTCTCGAAAGAGAACCTGTGGATGAGGATGTCTTGAAAGGGACAATCCACGCTATGCGACGACGTAAAATAAGGCGCCGTTGGGAGGCAACTGCAGGGTACCTCAGGTACAATTTGTTAAGTTTCATTTTGTGTTGATTTTGGTATTTTCATTTTTGTTTGTGTTTTAAGTGGAAAGAAGTACGATGGAGGGGAAGTCTACAATCTGGAGGAGGAAGCTAGTGAGCATGGAAGAGAAAAGTGTAGGGTCGACCACCCACTTGAAGTCGAGGAAAACATGTGCTTTTAGCTAGGCCTAAAGGCCTCAAGGAGTATTTCTCACCCTCTTTAAATGTTAATTTGATGCTATGAGGACATGGCAAGATTCGAGTGTGGGGTGAGGGAAATTTCAGGAAATTTCAAAATTTCAAAATTTTAAGTTTGAAATTTGAAATTGATCCTTCTTTCAAGTTCACTGGAAAATTGAAAAAATTTGAAAATTTTTGTGAGTCAAGCATGACTTCATCACCCGTTGGTTTTCTTTACTACTCTTTCCGACTCTGGGCCCAACCGAGGAATAAAATTTTTTATTTGTCTATATACAATGTTTTTGTCATAAGCAGGGACCGTTTCCGACGATGGATGGATGATGACCGTCTTGAGGAAAATTAGTCGATAGGTGTCGGGTTTTTGAAACCATAGCTAATTGATGCTTGATGTTCTTGTTGTGTGCTATATATGATTGTAAGATGCAAGTATGTGTAGTGGCCGAAGCATGCAAGTGTATAACTTGCTCGCACACTTAGGCTCTTGAATTTCACTCAATATGATCAAGCTTAATGTTTGAATTCGTGATTAGCTGGAGCAAGAGTCTCAGCCGAACGTGTCTTGAATTGAGCATGTGCCATGAGTGTAAGGTTTTGAGCATTCTATGCTACTGTGATTGTCTGTGTTTCTTTGAGCATTCTATGCTACTGTGATTGTCTAGAACTTTCTCGGTGTGTTTATAAAAATGAAATGAAGGATGTGAATTGTAGGAGGATTTAGGCATTAATGAACTCTATTTTTTTATCCCTCATTTTACCTACCTTTGAAAAATTAATCCTAGTTAGTCCCCGTCAGCCTTGAGCCTATTCTTTTGATAGCCGCAACATAAGCTTAATCCTTTTATTTCATTAGCTCTAATTTGATCCAAAGCTCCTAAGCGCTTAAAGAGGAAAATCCGAAAGAGAAAGGATCGAGAAGAATGAAAAAGAAGGAAAAGTGGAAGCTGTAGAAGCAGAGAAAAGGACAAAGGTGCACTTGGGTGAAAATGGTTGATTATTAGTAAGGAGTAAGAAAACAAGTTAATGAAAAATTATTTATATAACTCCTTATTAATAAGCCAAAAGTGCCTAAATAAAGGGGGAACATAAGAGGAAAAAGAAAGATGAAAGGATAAAAGGGCGGCGGAACCAAGTTCGTACGAGGGTGTGATGTATTGTAAGCGCTTAGGAAAGATAGTCACTACATCGCTACAATAGTACCTACCTATACCCGAGTTACATTACGACCTAAAAAGTCTCTACTTGATCTTACATTCATACATCCTCAAATTAGTGGAGTAAAACACTAAGGGCAAGCTTATGGGTCATGACATAATGCATAAATTCTTTGTGAGAGTGAGTGCAATTTATTCATGTACCCACACATGTTGTGATGTAAAAATTGTTTTTGCTGTGAAATTGGGTAACTCTCTGCTCCGTGAGGCACACATGTTGAATGAAGGATATAATTCATGAGATTTCTAATCAGTTTATTTTCATGAGTTTGCTAAGATTGAGAGTCGATTCTTGAGGTTAGGAAGTCTTGGAAGAGTTGTGGGTCTCATTTCTGATTAAATCGCATGCTCTATCTTTAACGTGTATCTTAAATAATCATTATAGCCATAGCTTGGAATTGTCTGCTAAATTAGTTATGTGAGTCTCCATATTCATAGGATGTAAAAGGCTTGTCCGAGGATGAACAAGACTTTAAGTGTGGGGTCATGATCTTCGGGGGCATAATTGCATTCCCAAGTGCTACTTTATAACTCAATTTAGTCTTGTTTATCTACTTATTTATATACATTCTCATGTGATTTTTACGTAAATGTGAATATATACTAACCAACATGATTAGTCCTATTTTTTGAAGGTTAATAATGCATTTGAGGAACTAATTCATGATTTGGTGAAGTGGAGGAATGGAATCAAGAGCAAAAGGTGAAATTCAACAAGAAACAAGCAATAATCGGCACTGGGCGCGATGTGGGCCGCGGGCACCCTGCCAACGCGGAAACACTTGGCCGAAAATTGCATGTTTTGGCACATTCCAGTGAGGGTACACGTTACCTCCCGTGTCACGGAGGTCAATTAGGGCATTCACCCTCCGTGACACGCCGGGGCTGCCCACCACAGGCCAAATTTTTGCATTTTTCAAGATAGTATAAATTGGACCCTTAGCTCCTAATTCCAATTGGTCACGATTTTATTCGAAAACTACCTACGAGTGAAGGAGAAGTGGGAGAACTCATCTAGGGTTTGGCAAATTCTCTTCTCATCTACCAAATACTTGTAAGTATGTAGTTTAGTAGTAGTTTAGAGTAGTTTTACGAACATGAATGGCTAGAACGCTCCTCTAGGGTCAAGCCATGAATTATGATTGTGATTTTATAATATTGTTTTGGAATTAAGATATTGATTGTTGTTTTCGTCTTGCATTCTGGATTTGTGGTTGATTTTATGGTTGATCACCATGAAAACATATATGCTAGCTTGGGCAATATTCGAAAGCATTACCTAAAGTCGTGACATGAGAATGAGGAGCATATTTGTATCTCGCGATATAATCTTGTTTCAGATAGAAATATACCTAACACCTTGCTTGGTTGACACACTGGGGTTATTAAAGACCAACTTGGGATTATCACATCAACACTCAAGAAAGTAGTTGTGAGGCTAAGTTGAGCAATGGGTTAGATGCACGAAAGTCCCTTATCGTTTCCCGGTTCCGTCACAACACACCAATTGACGCCCGAACTAGAATTAGCATCCTCGCTCACAATGATGTAGTGAGGCTAGATTGCCATGTTTAGAGGCTCGAAAGACCATGAACATGCAATTCCAGTTATGTGAAATAACAATTGATAGTTCCATGCTTAACCCATTGCAAATCGTAGTATCGCATGATTATCCGGTTTTAACTCTATGTTGCTCCTAGAGAAATTTCAGAATATTTCGTTGACCAAAACTAGACTTAATGAATCTCCATCGAAAAATTTCTATAACCAACATTTTAGGTATTTAGGATCACACTAGAAATGAATAGTTAGAGGAATGGACCCACCTCGTGGGCTCCGACATTCTGGCTCTTAAAAAGAGCCACTATATTACTTGCACGACCCGTACACTTCTGCGACGCGCCGATGCAATGTCAATACACTAGAGGCAAGCCTATGGTTCATGACATGATGCATGTGAATTCTTTGGGAGAAAGAGTGAAATCGTGTTTATATGCCCCCGCATGGGCCGTTTTGGAGTTCATATAATTGAAAAGGGAAGATTTCTTGTGTTGTGAGGGCACATGCTCGACGAGATTGACCAGATTTTGATATCTTGATCGCCTGATTTGGTAAGGAGTTTGCCGACATCGAGCCGATTCTTGAGTCTAGAGGTCTTAATGTGTTGAATGTCATTGTATTGATGAGACTATGCATGTTTTCGATTATTTGCTATATTAAATAACGTATAACCGTAGCCTCTGATTGTCGAGCCAAAATAGCCATGATTAGTGTCAAATTGCATGAAGTGTAAGATTATTGTTCGAGGAAGAACAAGACTTTAAGTGTAGGGAAGTGATCTTGGGCAGATTTATATGCCCAAGTGATACTCAAATGCGCCATATTTCGTCTTTGTTTATCTATCGATGTTTGTACATTCTCATGCAAATTGTAGTTAAAATGTGAATTTATACTAACCAACATGATTAACATTGTTTTGCAAGAAAAATATAATTTTATGAAGCTCGATGCATGTTGGGAGAAATGGGAAAATGGACTCAAGAGAGCAAGGAAAAGGACAAGGAAATGAATTAAAGTGGCTCCGCGATGAGCCGTGTCACGCTATCGCGGATGCATTCTCGCCTTGACAAGGAAATGAGCCAATTCCAGTGTCCGTGCCTCCGTGCACGTTGGACACTATCACCTGGAACATGGCATTCTAGTGAAGATGCGTGTTGGGGCCGTGGCACGTTGGGCTTAAATAATTGACGCACGGATTCCAAGAAGGGTCCACAAGTAGGCGTGTCACTTGAGGCAAGGCTCCTGCGATGTAATCCGGTGACACATTGCTTGTTATTACGGGAAAAATTCTCACTAGTATAAATAGAACACTTAGGTTCATTTTTAATTATTCTTATTTGGTGGAGAAAGAACGTGGGTTACAGGTACTTTAGGGGACGAAAATCCTAGGGTTTTTCATCTCTTCTCCTTTATTTCAATTGTTTGTATATTTACACTCATTTGATGATGTTTAATTCACAAATGAGTGGCTAAATTCACTTCTTACCGAGGTTAAGAACATTTGTGGTGAAATGTAATTATTGATCATTTCTGGTTTTCCATCTTTTCTTCCATGGTTGTTCTATTAATTTCGTTTTACCGCATTAATATGTGGCCAAATGTTAATGTATATCTAAAAAGTCCTATTTCACTCGAGAGAGAGCAAGAAATTGGAAAGTTGTGAATTGATGGGATATGATCTTTCTAGTTTGGGAAAATTGAGAATTGATTTACCTTCAGATAGAAATATACCCGAAAGTCGTATTAGTCAATTACTGACCTGCTTGTATGGCTAGAACATGAATTTCTTTACTCGCGAAATGTAGGTGGAAGGTACATGATTCTTATGTTGGGTTAAAGATTTAGAGTTTTAATCCATAGGCAAAAATTAATTACAACTGTGAGGAAAGATTAATCAATTGTTTGATAATTTATTTCTCTACATGTTCGTTTTAGCCTCAAAGATGCTCATACTTATAGTTCGCTTTCACTCAAATTGTTTCTTCGTTTTAGACTTAGTGTAAATTAGAAACAAAATATCAAAATCTTCTTCACACTGTATCTACATTTTTGTGAAAGTAGTTTGTGTGACACTTCCATTAGATAGACACTAGTCCAAATTCTCAAGGGATCTACTAGGCTTACTTCGAGCCATTTTACTACTTGTTCAATAATGCACTGCGTGTAGTCATCCGCATAATCAACAAAATCTAATCAAGTGTCAATAAACTTTAACTCTAAAAATGCAGACAACAGTGTGAAGAAGATTTTGATATTGTGTTTCCTAATTTATACTAAGTCTAAAACGAATTTACAATTTGAGTCTGAACTATAAGTATGAGCATGCTGAGGCTAAAACGAACATGTAGAGAAATAAATTATCAAACAATTGATTAATCTTCTTCCGGTTTCTAGTCAAGAATTATTGCCTATGGATTAGTATTTAACCCAACTTAAGAATACAGCGAACCTTCCACCTACATTTCGTGATAAAAAGAAATCTGCTCTAGCCAAAACCGACCCGTAATTGACTAATACGACTTTCGTGTATATTTCTATCCCCGAAGGTAAATCAATTCTCAATTTTCCCAAACTAAGAAAAAAGATCATATCCTACTGACCACAACTTTCAATTTCTACTTCGAGGAAACTGCATTTTTAGATATACATTAACATTGGCCACACATTAATGCAGCAAGAACAAGAATTAATAGAACAACCATGGAAGAAAAGATGAAAACCAAATGATCAATAATTACATTTCACTAAATGTTCTTAACCTCAGCAAAGTAGTGAATTTAGCCACTCATTTGTGGATTAAACATCATCAAATGAGTGTAAATCATACAAACAATTGAAATAAAGGGAGAAAGAAACCCTAGGATTTTCGTCCCCTCAACCGCTCGTAACCCACATTCACCCACCAAGCCGAATACTAAAAATGAACCTAAGTGTTCTATTTATACTAGTGGGAATTTTTCCTAATGTCAGCTAACGTGTCACGGAGTGCACGCGAGCACCGCTCTCCATGACACGCCACAAAAGCGACCCTTTACCGGAATCCGATCGCCCGTATTTAAGCTCAACGCGCTACTTGGCAGGCAACTCGTGGCTTCGACAACATGCCATAAGCCCCAACGAGCACCTTCACCGGAATGCCATGTTCCAGATAGTGTCCAATGTGCCACTTGAGGCAACGCACCTTCACTGAATTTGGCTCATTTTCGCATCCTGCGTAATGCATCCGCGGCGGTAGCGTGACACTACTTCCACGGAGCCCTTTAATTCATGCTTTCCTTGGCCTTTTCCTCGTCGTTTCCCAAACCCATTCCCAATTTCTCCTAACATGCATCTTAGCTTCATAAAATTATATTTTCCTACAAAACAATACTAATCATGTTGGTTAGCATAAATTCACATTTTAACTACACCCAAGTCCAATCCAAGCATCACAATACACTACGAATCCACGGCATTCTCAGTATGGTCAACACCGGTGCTAAGGAGTCGAGTCTTCAACTATTGGATGTTCTTCGCAAGCCTCTATCCATTGGAAATTCACCTCTTCCGAGTCAACTTGGTCAAAGGTGCTGCAACCCTCAACAAACTTCTATGAGTAGCCAGCTAACCCAAGAAACTCCGAATATCCGGCTGATCTACCTGCCTAAGCCAATTCTCACTTCCTCAATTTCAGAGAGGATCCACTCCTCTTTATGCCCTCACTGACACTACGGTGGCCTAAAAATGCTACAGAGTCTAACAAAAACTCACATTCATAACTTGGCATAATCGCGATCCTTGAGAGTTTGAAGCACTACTCTCAAATAAGCCGCATACTCCTCCTCGTCCGATAGTATGTAAGAATGTCATCAATGAACACGACACGAACATGTATAGATATTACTAACACCTGTGACCATCAGTCCATGAAAGCTGCGGTGGAGCATTCGTTAGTCCAAAATACATAACAAACTCATAATGGTCATTCCGCATCCCGCGTCTTCAAGACATCACTAACCTAAGCCGATGCTACTTCCTGGCCTAAGATCTACCTTCGAGAAACACTTGGCACCTTGAAGTCGGTCAAACAAGTCATCAATGGATCCTTGGCAAAGGATACCTATTTGACTCGTGACTTTGTTCAATCGCGATAGTCAAAACACATGCGAAGAAAACCAACCTTCTCGTTGGACAAAGAGAATCAAAAGGTCCCACGAGACTTTCTCTCTGCCTTAATGAAACCCTTATCTAAGAAGTCCTTCACTACTCTTTTAACTCTTTTAGCATAGCTGGCCATCTTGTAGGGAGGAATAGATATGGGTTGTGTGTCGGGAAAAAGGTCAATACCAAAATCAATCACCCGCTCAAGAGGAACACCTAGAAAATCATCAGAAAGACCTCGGATACTCACGTACTACGTAATCGATCGATAGTCGTGGTCTTGGAATTGACATCCTTAACCCTATCTGTACATGCAACTCCTTTAGAAATCATCATCTTCCTAGCCTTAAGGTAGGAAATGAAATGACCTATAGGCACAAACATGAACTACCCTTCCATTCTAATACCGTTCACCAAGAAATCAACTCAACGGGGCCTCTGGGCCTTCTACAATTAACCGAGGCAGATAGCATGGAAATAGACAATCAATGCCGAGAATAGCATCAAAATCTGGCCATGGCTAAGTCTATCAAATAGCGCGAGGTGACCTTATGAAGAATCGAGACCGGCAACCTCTATATACCCGTCTAGCCATAACCGAGTCACTTACCGGAAACCGAGAAGGGTTCTGATAAGACTTTAGGACTAAGTCCAAAGCTAATGCTACATAAGGTGTCACAAAAAGATATGTAGCCCATTTTATCTAGCAAAGCATAAACATCAATATGGAAAACTCGCAACATACTGACCACATCCTGTGAGACCTCCCGCTTCAGATGGGATGCTAAAGCATAGAATCTATTCTCGGTGTCACCTCCACCGCTAGTAGCCCTCGATGTGAAACTACGTGCGTGAGGGGCTGTTGAACTAGATGCCGCGCCTACCCCCAACCCGATCCTTCCTCATAGCTAGACAATCTCATAACCGTCCCAAGCAATCCGCACCAAACAAGCACTAATCCCACAAACACCGGCCTCGTGTGCTCCTCGACCACACCACATGTCGATGCTGAATCGGGCTCATCGCTATGACCCCTCTAGAATGATGCTCACCCTCTCTCGCTCATGTCCGCCTAGATGGAACACTCAATGCTAAAGATGTTGCGCTAATGATCTATGGTGGGTCCGCTTATCTGCCCACCACCGACCCGTGGCCGATGGAACTGGTCCTCGATCTTGGCCCTCTGTCCTACCCCTCAATGGCCGCCTCCATCTTCCTCGGCTGGTCATACAAAACTATCCGAGGGTAATCCATATCTTGATGAAGCATAGTGGTCCCATTAATCGTTAAGTCCGGCAGCCCGCTACTCCATGGACAAATCTACTCACTCGTATCCTCCCGACGGCTTACCAACTATGGGGGCAGCTATTTTGATACGCAAGGGAACTCAAGGAAATACTTCCTGCATACTATTCTCCCTGCTTCAAATTCATGAACTCGCCAATTAACTCCCTCATTCCGAGGGAAGAACCTATCTAGAAATGCAACATGGAACTCTTCCCACCAACGCACTCTTCTCCTGCAACCCTACTATCATACCATTGGCGAAACCATATATGCGCGACCTTTTGGATCGATAAGTGGCCAACTTGGTGCACTCAACCCCATTCACCCCTACGACTTGGGTGATCTCACCAACTGATCTATGAACTCAAGTGGATCCTCATCTACCTTGGTCCCAAGGAACTCCGTGGGTTCATCCGCAAGACGTTTCGACCTGCCATATCATTTCCATTTTCACACAAGACAAAGCATTACGCTACCACCCGAGTGGTCAAGGCCTCATGCAAAGATCTAAATAGCGGTCCGGAAACTCAAGATGGCTGTTCCGATGTCGGGGCTCTTGAACTGGTGTAATGCTAATGCCCATGACCATTTCCATCCTCATGGCCTCTCTACCATCCCATTCCTTCGTCTCATTTTCTGAGCCATGATTCGCAATCGCACACAAATTAATGCGGATAGAAAGACTTTACATCGCACTATTATCGATCATGAAATAAGGGAATATTTTAATGTTTTAGATTTTGTCAGGTGTGGCGCACTTCACACCCATGAAAAATAATGCCAACGCGGCCATGTATCCTAGAACACTTCAAAACTACTACTTTGAAACATGTTTGTCATGACCAACGAGGCATGGACGTAATACCTTAGACAAGGAGCCCTTTAGAGACCCAAATTCAATCCATGGCATAAGCATACATCTAACTCAATCAAGAACTGGCAAAATCTAATACAAAAATTTCAAAGGAAGTCTAACTTAATATAACATTAGAATATAAATCTAAAGCCGAACGCATACATATTTCAATACATACATGAAGAGCTGATAGACAAGACCTCAACTAACTCAATAAGCGAAATCGAAATGCATAAACAAAAGATGAATAGACACCCCAAGCCGAGGATTCACCAACAAGGAAAACAAGTAATTCGATAAGATGACTAAGAGCTGGCCGAAGATGAGTCAGTCATGTATCATGCAACGATACAACATATAGAAGTATGGGCCGCATACGAAATGCACCACAAGATGGCAAGTAAACCGCTAATGGGAGTAAAATCATTTAAGAGTAATGCACACTAAAACATACAACACAATTCAGAGTGGGGCTTCGTATGCATTCTTTTTGAAATCATGATCTCTTCATAAAATGATATAACATACTTCATAAATCATAACTGACCTGGGATTAATTTAAAGCTAAATTACATTTATAAGTTAAAGATGAACATTAAGTCAAACTCGCCTGCGTAACATGTATATACATGAATTCAAGTGGCAATGAATAAGGTGCATATCTCGAAATCATGAGGAATAATGGGAGACTCATCTTTAACCGACATACCAATGGAGCAGAGCTTGGTGCGGTCCTAACACACTTCAATCAAGCGTAGCCGTCCAAACCTTCCGTGGCTAAGGACGCCACCATGATATCAATATCGTCAAGACCCATTCGAGCAAGGGAAGCCTGGGCAAGGAGGTCCCAAATCATATAATAGCATCAACCTAAGGCATTAAGGCGTAGTTCCGAGGCATGGCAGATCGACCCATGTACCCCACCCTGCCAGAAATTACTCCCAAAAATATGAATATGATCTACATCGTATATGAATAAGTCAACATCGTCTATTGACGAAGCTCAATAATCAATACATCTCACTAAGAACTCATGCACATGAGAAGATTTAGTTCAAAACATACAACAAGCCAAAACATACTTTGGGAGCCTTCGCTCCAATACCATGTGGTAAGCTATGCATAGAATACTAACTCAAAACATACCACACGCTAATATAAATTTGGGAGTCTTCACCCAAACATTGTGTTTAGTTCTAGAATATCATCATTTAAATTAAATATGGTACTTGCCCAAAGCTTTATCAAACTTAGAAATACTTAATTCTCATCGAAAATATAATAATAAACATGGGTAGCTTCAAATCATGATTTGCATTACAAGATCTCATCATTACCACATATACTTAAATCTCACTTTTCATGATCATCTCATCAATGAGCTTCAAAATTCATATGGCTAGAAACATAATTTTAATTGAAATCATTATAAATTTAGCCCATGCTTCACAAATCGATAATAAAATCATAATTAATTCATACCCATGTGTAGAGATAGATAATTTATGCATTTGGGTAAAAAACCCCATAGATCAATCATAGAATTTATTCTTTTAGAGGATAGTGGCATGGGTGTGGAAGAAATCACTCATTCATAACCCTACATTCGTGCGAGACTCGACCTACTTCCTTTTTGAATGACCAAAAAGGAATTGAAAACAAATTGAAGCAAAGTTAAGACTCCCGAATCACCCTTTGATCACCTCTCTATCACTCTTCTATCTTCGCATGCATGAATGAAGACTTTAGGATAGTTTCCCCCTCTAAAACATACCTTTCATATGCTAAAATGATGTATTTTAGTCTTTAAGAACTTATGAATTAACTTAAAAGACCCTACTAATTTCGCAAGAAAAGATTGTCTGTGAGGTCCCAACGAAGGACCTAACGACTTTCCTCATCGCCACGACTCATGGCCTTAATCCGTGATGTTCACTGCCAATTTCCCATCAAGGGACCCATAAATGAATGGTGGCTCGACTACAAATGTGGTCACCACCCAGGATCCACCGTCCAAAACATCCTTTCGTGGAACTACCAATCCTGCACTCACCTGGTGACACTGAGTCGTGTGGCCCGACAACGAATCGCTACGGTCATGCTCGTGGGTGACCCCTCCAAACCATACCTCTTGACCACGCAGTAACCCCACGACTGCGGGTCCCTCTTCATCGGTCACCCAATCCACCCGTCTTGAGGTCTCAAGGTGTAATTTCAATTTTCTCTATTTCAACTATCTGCCCATCCTCGGGCTTCCGGCATAATATTTCAATGGTTGGAGGCTTGTGAAAAGAGCTTCCAAGAGTTGAAGACTCCATTTTACCTCGAAGACTTGGCTTAACTCCCTGAGGGTACCGATGGGTTCTCGGTGTAGTATTATGCTTGAGAATCTGGGACTCTGCATTGGATGCAGCTGGAGAGTAATAGCATATGCCCTAAACAATGGAAAGCCCATGAGAAGAATTGTTCCACCCATGATCTTGAATTAGCCGTGGTGGTGTTCATATTGAAGATGGAGACATTATTATAATGGGTCCACGATGTGTCTACTTTGACTGTGAGCTTACAATATGTTCACTCCACATCAATCTTTCAACAAGGAGGTGGTTGGAGATACTCAAAGACTACGATATGAGTGTTCTTTCTGTCATTTGAGTAAGGCTAATGTGGTAGCTGACTATTTGTAGAATCTCTATGAGCAGTGTGTCCCATGTATGAGAGGAAGAGGAGCTGCGAAAGATGCATCGACTCGCTGAAGCTGGACTGAGGCTGGCTGGCTCGATTGATGGCTAAAAGTTGTTGTCCAATGGACTGCAGTCATCCTTGGTGAGTGATGTGAAAGTTAGACAAGACGAGGACCCGATTTCTGTGAAAGTTGAAGGAGTTTGTTCAAAGCCTAGAAGGTGGAGGTCTTCTCCTAAGGGGAGACGGCATGCTCTTGGCATCAGGGTTGCATATATGTTCTAGATGTTGATGATTTTAGGAGCTCTGATGCTGTATGAGACTCATGGATCAAGGTATTCTATTCATCCGGTGCCACCAAGATGTATCGTGACTTACGAAATCTATTGGTGGGAATGGCATGAAGAAGGATATTGCGTAAATTCAATGCCGTTGTCCGAAATGCCGCTAGCAAAGGTCGAGCATCGAGGCTAGGAGGCGTATCAGAATATTAGCATTCCTACTTGGAATTGGGAAGAAATTAATATGGATATCATCACAGTCGCCTCAGTGCTTGTCTACAATATGATCTCCATTTGGGAAGGAAGAGCTGTGTCACTGCTGTCGCCATTTTCTACCTAAAAGTTAAAACCACGATTCTAAGGAGATTATGCCAAACTATAATCCGAGAGCAATCCAATTGCATGGAGTGCCCTTGTCCATCATTTCAGACGAGGGTACTCCACCGACTCTGGTTTTCGAGGTCAATTCAAAAAGTGCTTGGTACATAGGAATCAAACATAGCATTCCAACATACCAATTTCCCGGGGGTGAGCTAGTCCAGAGTGGAAGGATAGTTCGGCAGTGCTTGCAGTCATTTCATTTCCTACCTTAAGGCGTAAAGATGATCTCTAAGGATTTCACATACAATCTATTTGTGTTTAAGGATGCTACCTATAATATAGCTTCTTTTTCTATTTGGCAAAGGGAGATCTGAGAGGAACAACGAAGTCGGAAAAAAAATTGAGTGTAGCCATGGATTCTTTTCTAAGACTTCAAGAAATTTCTATTGAAATCTCGAGAGAGAGGAGAAGCTCAAATCGTGAGCAAAGGTAATGTCCGTTTCTGGGATCATTTGCCTCCTCTCAACCCCGAGGTCGTTAAGCAAATATGACGCAATCAATTCTAACCACATTCGCGGCCCCGAGACACCGACTATCCACTGGCTCCTATAGCATGGAATATCCAAAGTGTTTCATGATTTACTGTGAATTTCACCCTGAGTGGGAGACCGATTTGGTATTGATCTTCTTCCCGATACGCAGCCTCTATATAAATTTCCTTACATAATGGCCCAAATCGAGCTAAAGGAAATAAGGAACACCAAGGATTTCCTGTATTATGGTTTCATCGTATCAAGCATATCTCGTGGGTGTTCCTGGCCCCTTTGGCTCGAAAGAAGGATGGTTCTCTTCGATGTGCTGATTAATGGGTGAAGCTGAACAAGTGCATAATCAAGAATGGGTATCCCCTTCCTTAAAATTGATGACCTATTTCCGACTCAACTTCGTGGTGCCAAGTTGTTTCGAAAGATAGACTTGGGATCCGGTATCATCAAATAGTGTCTTGAGAGTGACATTCCAAAGATGTATCAGACTTTAGATATCAAGCAATGAGTTTGTAGTTATGCATGGTTGACTAATCCACCTCCCCGCAGCTTTTATAGATTTGATGAACAGGGTGTACAAGATGTATTTGGATATGTTCATGATCGTGTTCGTAGATGAAATTCTCATACTTGAGCGAAGAGTGGTGCCGCTCATTTGAGTGGTGCTAAAAGACTCTAAGTGGTCATCAGCCATGCTAATTCAAGAAGTGTGAGTTTTTTAAAACTTGGTAGCACTTTTTGGTCGCTGTGGTGTCAAGTGAAGCGTATAGGTGGACTTTCAAAAGATCAAAGAAGAATAATCGCTTCCAAACTGGGCTTAGTACTTAAGATATCGAGTTTCGGGTTTAGCTGCTTACTACCGAAGTTGTTGAAGGGTTTTCATCCACGCAAATACAGCTCTGACTAAGTTGACCCGTAAGAAAGTGAAGTTTCACTTCATTTGACTCTTGTGAGAAGAGCTTCCAAGAGGTTAAGACTCGACTCACCTTAGCACCGTTGTTGATCCTACCCGAAAAACACGGGTTTGTGGTTTATTGTGATGCCTCAAGGATCACTTTTGCTTTTGTATTTATGTAAAGATGGTAAGGTTATAGCATATGCTTCCGTGCGCTTGAAAGTCCATAAGAAGAACTATCCAACTCACTCACCTCGAAGAAGCAAGTGGTAGTATTTTTCTTGGAAGAGTTAGGAGACACTATCTATATGGAGTCCATGTGGATGTATTCACTTTAATTCACACAAAAGCCTACAAGATGTTTCATAAGAAGCGGATCTAAATCTATGTCAAAGAAGGTGGTTGGAGCTTCTAAAGATTATTATATGACTATCCTTTATTATCCGGCAAGGCTAATGCGGTGGCGTACGCCTTAGCAAGTCTATGGAGAGTGTATCATGGCATACGAGGATAGGAAATAGTTAGTGAAGGATGCATTGGCTTGCACGATTAGGAGTTCATCTCATGACTGGGACGGATGGTGGTGTCATTGTTCAAAATGGATCAGAATCCTCCCCTGTGACCGAGGTCAAATCTAAACATGACAAAGATCCTATTTAAGTAAAGATAAAGAAAGCCATTCAAAATCGAAGGTGGAGGTCTTCTCCAAGGGGAGAGATGGTGTATTATGATATCGTGTGGCGTTTGTGTGTATTTCCGAGTTGATGACCTGAGGAAACTGATGCTGTACGAGGCTCATGGTTCCAGACATTCTATGCATCCAAAGTTCCACCAAAATGTATCATGACCTATAAGAAGTTTATTGGTGGAATGGCATGAAGAAGGACATATAGCAAACAGCTTGTATTAAGTGTCCAAATTGTCAACAGAAGGCCGAGCATCAAAGACTCCTGAGATGTGCTTCAAGACATTAGTATCCCTACTTGTAAGGGGGAGGAAATCAATATTGACTTCATTACGGGATTTCTTTGTACTTGTCTATAGTATGAATTTATCTTGATGGTTTTAGACAGTTGACTAAAGTAGCTCATTTTCTACCAATCAAAACTATCGACTCAACTGTGAGGATTTGCTATGTTGTATATTCGAGAGTTAGTTCGACGATGGAGCGCCCTTTTCCATCATTTCTTTATAGAGGTACTCGGGCCATTCTCCTAGTTTTAGATTGTTTCGTAAAGGACTTGGTACTCATGTTAAGCTTAGCACTCTTTTCACCTCGCAGATAGATGGTCAGCCGAGCAAACTATTCAAAATATTGAGGATATGTCGAGATCATATGTGATCGATCAAAGGTTTCAGATGACCATTTACCTCTCATTGAGTTTGAATATAACAAAAACTTACCATTCCGGAAGATTCAGATGGCTCCGTTTTGAGGCTCTTTATGGGCTGAGATATAGATTACCTATTACTGATTCGGTTGGTGAAGTTGTGTTGATAGGACCAGATTCAACTGTGAAACTATGGAGAAAGTTCAACTTATAAGGACAGATTTAAAACATCCCATCTTCATCGGGTGTCCTGTGTGGGTGTGAGGAGGAGAGAACTTGAGTTTGAAGTTGATGATCGGGAGTTTCTAGCTGCATTCCCATGAAGGAGTTATGATTCTCGGAAGAAGGGGAAACTTATCCCCGCTATGTCGGGCTCTATACAAGATTATGATACATGTTTGCAAGGTAACGTATGAGTTGATTTTCCTCAAAAATTCACTAGCTTCATCCGTGTTTCATGTGTCGCTTGAATAAGCATGGGTGATTTGGCTTTCGTTGTTTTTGGAGAGTGTAGGTGGGAAGGATAGCCTTAGCTACAAAGAGGTTCGATGGAAATACTTGATCGTGGGAGGTTTGGAAGCTAAGAAAAAAGGAAGCATCTTTTGCAAAGGCTTCAGGCGTAATCAACATATTAAGGGAGCTACACTAAGTTCAAGTAGATAAGGATGACTAAATACCCGCATGTATTCCCTTCTAGTTCAGCTTCTAGTCTGAGGACCAATTTCCTCAAGATTTCATTCACTACATGTTCAGCCATGAGTTTCAATTTCTTCATGTATATACATGTGTGCTTCATGAATTCATTTTAGTCATGTATTCCAAATGTGAGTCTGGCCGTCATTATTTTCAACTTTAGATGTTTAATATTTGCATGCATAGCTTCGTTTTCCCAACTTTTTGTATGTTTATTCACATTCGAGGATGAATGTTCCAAAGGGCGAAATATACTAATACCCCAAAAGTTCCTAAGACTAGTCCTCTGAGTTAAAGGGTGTCTAACCAACAACTTGGAAAAATGTCACAAGACAACCCATTGAATGAGTCATGGGAGCTCCTACGAACCGCTGGGTCCCCGCCGTGGGCGGTAGAGTGCGGTACGTAGGTCGGGCGACCAATGAGCCATTGAAAAGCTCATTGCTCATGTAATGAGTCATAGGTTGGGTTCGTGTGTTGTCACTGTGGTGCCGTAGTCGATTGTAATGAAATATAGTACGACTTGTTGCGAGGAACAACAAGTCGGGTAAATGCCCGGAAAGAGAAGGAAAATCTCCAGTCAAGGTAATGGATGGAACCCATGACTCGTTGGATTTAAGGTACGAGTTATTGTGTGACTTGTGGGAAGTTCATGTACGTGTCTCATCGTGAGGCAAGAATGGGAGGAAGCAATAGATTGTTGTGTCTAGTAATGACTCATTCTTTGGTCAAGCCAGCGGTACCGTGACTTGAGAATTCGAGAAATACTGAGGAAGTAACGAATAGATACCATGGGTCATGGTATTAAAGGATGACTCGTGGTATCACGACCCGTGGTACTCTGGCCGTGGGTCTTTGGTAGTAAAATTTTTAGACTTTATTATGGTTATTTTCAGAATTCCGTTTCCTGTGTCCTAAGCTAAATCGCTTTTAAGCCTGGGCTATAGGGCATTTTAAGAGTAAGCAAACCTATCCTACGTCTTACCATTCCATGCATGAAAGTTAGAGTTCTTCCTCCGAGATCAAGCTTGAGGAATTTCATTTTGGCTTTCAAAAGGGAGTATAACCGATTTACCTAGGTATGTGAGGCTATGAATGAGATTTTCGCCTACGTGTCTAAATTCTTTCAATTCCATGGATTTCAATTTATATTTAAGTTCATGATCTATTGAGGTGTATCCCTAACTTGTGAAATTCTCTATGAACTATCTATCGGTCAATTTCTTTCATGTATCAAATCATGTTTTATGATATGTCGGCAAATTTTATACCTATTTTGATTATTAATTCATGGTATCAAATTCTAATTAAATTATGCCCAATTATATAATTTTCATGAAAATTCAAGTTAAGATTCTATTATGATTTTGATCTAATAATTTAGATTGTGATTTATGATCTATGTTATGATTTCTCATCAAGTAATTTCTTCATGGATTTATGACTATCAAGTATACAAATTTTTCCAAGTATGCATTGTTTTCATGATTTATGGATTAATGACTCTCGACTAACTCATGGTCCCTTATTCATGGCTAATTATGTATTTTAAGTGGGATCCGTCATGTTATTATTTTATTGGCCATCAACTTCATGAATGATTTCTACTGATGATATGAACCCTCACGTGCATGTTTTTGGAGAAGTATCTAACACAGAGTAGACCTAAGGTTCGCCAAAACCCCATGGTCTCGTAACCACATGCCATTGTAGGTATATGTCACAACCCGAGGTAGACCCAAATCGTAGACACCTGACAAGGGACCTCGAGAGACCCCAAGTCAACCCATGGCATAAGCAATCAACTAACTCATTTAATAACATGAAGAAAGCATAATTATAAACTCAGTGAAAGTATCATACAATGGCACATCAAAATAATATCCAAAGCAATACATATAAGTCTCGAAAGCCTCTAGTCTGTATGAGTTGATGGACAAGACCCCAACTAATTCCACAAAGTCATGAAACCGACTACGATACGAAACTCGAAAGTCTAGTCCTTGAAAGATGAGGACTCACCACTCAGCTTGGTGTTCTAACTCGATGTTGATTACGAGCAAGGCTAAACTCGAGAAATTCATCATGCATCATGAAACGATGCAAGATATAGAATGTATGCGGCCGCACATGGAATGTACCGAGTATGCAAGGTAAGTAAAACCGCTTAAGTAAAATAAATCATTTAAAGCAATTAATACACATCATAAGCTTTTAAGTATAAGTAGAAGGCTACATGCATTCATTCTGAAATTGTACTCTTATCATAACGTGATCACGCATAGCTTTAGAACATCGTGATCGATTCGAATGACTTAAAAATAAACATGACTTATTTAAAAAAGCTAAACAATGAGTCAAACTGCTTTAACATATACAAAGTAATCCTATGACTAATGAATATGCAAATTTGAATGGGTACAGATAGTGGGAAACTCCTCACATAACCTACCACGATAGAGCTTACGTGGTCCCGACTATTACACTTATGGGTAGAGCCGCCCAAAACCTTTCCAAAGGATATGACGCTACTATGATATCGATACCGGGCTGAAAGGCCAATCATGCTGTGATACTCACAAGGGAGGTCCTAATAGTATAATAGTAATAACATATGTTGGCGCGTACTTCTGAAGCATAGGGTACCGACCCTAACCCGCCTGAAGGCTAGACTCCTCTCAAACACATGCAATGCTCTACATCATATATAACAAAGCTCAACACATCTATTGACGAAGCTCAACATTGTCTATCACAAAGCTCAACATCGTCCCTTGATGAATAGATGAAATCATGATAACTCAACATCGTATTTAAATGAAGCTCAACATCGCCTATTTGACAAAGCTCTACAATGATCATGCATAGACTCAACATCATATGAAAATGAATTTTAACATTGTCTATCGACAAAGCTCATAATGAATTACATCTCAATTATGAATTCATGTATAGAAAGCTTTATTTCAAAACATACCACAAGCTCGATCATAGGTGGGAGTATCTACTCCAAATCATGTGGTAAGCTACATGGAGAAATAATTACTCAACATACCACAAGCTATAATTTATAATAAAAATTGGGAAATTTCACTTCCAACAATATGGTAAGATTATGCCTGAAAAATCATCACTTTAAATCAACAAGTGGGCATCACCCAAAGATTTATCATACTTGGATCTAATCAATTCATTTTGAAAACAATGATAATCATGGTAGTTTTAGGAACATCTTTTTCATCATCAATCTCATCATCACCACACATTTATTATAAATCCATTCTTTTATACGCCGTCATCCATAAGAAAGCTTTAGATTCAAAATTTGGAAAAACAAATTTTTATATGGAAAAAACAATTTAGAATCCGTCCAAGATTCACAAATCACCAATATAATACAATCTAATCATACCCATGTAATGAGATTGAAGAATCACGCACTGCAAAATCCCATACTTGATCATAGATAATTTATTAGATTTTTGATAGGGATTAGGCTTCTGGTGTGGAAGAAGACACCCACTCATAGCCTTACATGCCTCGGGAATGGTAAATTCTAACACCCTCAATTCGGCTCAAATTAAGATTCCAATTGGAAACCTTGAGATTTCTCCTCGAACCTCCTCTTCAAACCTTAAAACTTGCATGCATTAGAATAACGGGCTTTCAGATAGGTCTTCTCGCTAAAACCCACTAAAAAGAATTTAAACGATGTGGTATAGCCTAGAACTTAGGAATTATGAAAACTCCTTACTAATTCGCAGAAATTACCGCCAGTGACCTTAACGGGTGACCTAATAATTGAGACTGGGCAACGACTGGCCGAGTGTCTCGTCAAGTACACCGGATAGTTGGTCTCGCCGGGGCTCATAACGGATTACTTAACGACTCTCGTCCCCGTGACAACAGCTCATGGTCACCTCTTGTCAAGTACACTACCTTAAAATCAATGAAAACCCACTTTGCTTGACTATGACCTTCACCTCACGAGTCGTTGGGACTCGATCACGACTCAGCAATCCCATCCGTCTGCACTGGGTTACTTTTCCAATTTTATTCCAACATCACCCCAAGAGTGACATGACGACTGTGGCCGCCGACCACGCAGTCGTTTCTCCCTCATGGGGACCTTTATTCTTCACTTATTCCAGCCTACTCACAAGTCATCGGACACTCGCTGGGTCTCCTCACGTCTCCCACGACTCGTCCCGTGCCTAAACATCAATTTCTCAATTTTCCCGTTTTAACTCTCGTCCGATTGTTGAGCTTTCTGTGGTATAACAATATCTACCTCTTGGGAAAATTCATCCTGGAATGTTAGAAACACACAAAAAACTCATAAACATGACATCATCATATGCAAATACCGATTATTTAAACCGAAACCGATGGAATGACTACCTCAAAAAGAACTACATAAATTCTAACCGAATTCATACATCATATACATTTATCATAGCATAATTCAAACTTTCGCACATGAATTGAACAGAAACTGACAGATAAATAGGAAAAATCGATACCTCAAACAAAAACCGAGCCAGAGGGAACAGAGGTATTTTTCCATCATAGCCATTTCGCTTCCTAAGTAGCTCCTAGCATGCCGGCTTTCACAACACTCACCGAAGCTTACTTTTGTTCCTCACCTCCCAACTCGAAGATCCAAGACGGGACCGGAATTTCCTCATAACCGAGGCTATCTCCTACGCCAACACTTTCCACAGGACAACTAAAGATGGATCAACCAAGCACTTTTTCAAGAGTGACATGAAACACGGAGTGAACTAAAGCACCATGGAGAAAGTACAACTCATACGCTATCTTACCAGAACTCAAAGAAACTCAGAGGGACCAATATACGGACCTGGTTTCTTTCTTTCCAAAACCGCATGACTCCTTTTCCAGCGGAGATACCTGAAGATACCCAACTTATCGCCTCGAACTCCAAAACTCTTCTTCATATCCGCATATGACCTTTTGATGACTTAAGCAGTTTATAGCTTGTCCCTTATCAACTCAACTTTCACTATAAGCCAGGAACTTTGTGTCTGCCCTATTATAGATGCCTCACCAAACCTCAAACCATCCGATGGGAGATATACATCTCCGCCCAGAGAGCCTCAAATGGTGCCATTTGGATACCGGAGTGATAGCTTATTGTGCTAAACTCGATCAAGGGTAGGTGATCATCCCAACTACCATTAAAATCCATCACACGCCTCTCAACATGTCATCGTAGAGTTTGAACTATCTCGCTCTACTCGACCATCCATTCAGGGACTAAAATGTTGAGGTCACGAGTTTAACCTAAGTCCTAAGCCTTTTTCGCAAAAGCTGGAAAGACCGCCAAATTACAGGTAACCGAGTACCTTGGTCTAAAATAATAGATAAGGGCATCTAATGAAGTCGAAACTAAACTCAAAATATACAACTGTGGTTGAATCATCCACCGACCCGAGGCTTTGACGCAGAAAGGTGCATTCAACAACCTCGTCGACCACCACACAAATGAACATAGTATCGATGCTAATGAGAGGCTTATAATGAAATCCATATTAATCTCTTTCGCACTTCCAGTAGGGAATGTTAATATCCCGCAATACGCTCCGCTGATGCTCAACTTTCACTTGCCGAAGTTTTGGCACTGGGCCACAAATTTCAGAATATCCTCTTCATGCCATTCCACCAACATATTTCTCGCAAATCATGACATATCTTAATGGCACCGGATGGATAGAATACTTGGAACCATGTGCCTCATGAAATATTCGGTCCTCAAATTATCAACATCTAAAACACATAGATGGTCTGTACCGCAAAGACCCCATCTCCCTTTAAGAGAAAATCCTCAAATTTCTTACTCGGAATAGCTTCCTTCACACCAACACGGACCCTTGTCTTTCCTAGCTTGCTACATTAGCCGTCTCAAGGACATTCTCGATCCATTTTGCATAACACCGCTTAATGCCGAGTCACCAATCTAACTCCCAACCTCATAAGCCAAACATCCTTCACCAACTCTTTCTTTCCCCTCATCCACGTGGGACACACTCTCCATGTGAGAGCCTACTAAGTGCGTCCGCTACCATAATAGCCTTACTCCGGTGGTAAAGGACACTCATGTCGTAGTCCTTTAGTAACTCCAACCACCTCCTTTGCCGAAGATTGAGATCTTTCCGCATGAACATGACATTATGCTTTCCCTGCCCAGGAATACATCCAGATGGACCCCATACAAGTAATGTCACCATATCTTCAATGCAACCCACCGCGACCAATTCCAAGATCATGAGTTGGGTAGTTCTTTTCATGAACTTTCAATTGTCTCGAGGCATATGCTATCACTTTCCCATGTTGCATCAACACACACCCGAGTCCAACTCGTGAAGCATCACAATACACTACAAATCGGCATCCGTACCTGGGTAGAGTCAACACTCGGTGTTGAAGGAGCCTGCCTTAAATCTGGAAGCTTTTCTGTTTCCCACCATTGAAATCTCACCTTCTTCGAGTCAACTTAGTCAATGGTGCCACAATAGATGAAAACCTTCCACAAATCTCCCATAGTAACCCCCTAAGCCTAAAAAGCTCTTGATATCTTATAGGTTCACCGATTTGGGTCAATTCTTTACCGCCTCAAACTTCTAAGAATCTACTTTTATGCCCTCACCGATACCACAGGCTTCCAAAATGCAACCGAGTCCAGCTCAAAACTCACATTTGCCGAACTTCGTATACAACCAATGATCCTTGAGGGTCCTGGCACTATTCTCAGTGAGCTTATGCCTCCTGCTCTGGGAGAGTATGGATGTCATCAATGAACACAATCACGGCTTCAAATATGCCTCAACACCCTATTCATTGTATCCATAAAAGCCGCAGAGTATCAAGGTCAAAAAGACATGACAACACCTAGACACCATACCGAGTCCCGAGCGCTTTCATAATGTCACTCTCCCAAACTCGAGCTAGTGACACCTAGATCCGAGACCAATCTTGCACACACTTACACCTACAACCGGTCAAACAAGTCATCAATATTGGGTAAAGGATACCTCGTTCTTATTGCTACCTTTTCAATCGCCGATAGTTAATGCACATCCGGTTAACCATCCTTCTTCCTGACAAATAACACCGGTGTGCACCCCATGGAGATTTACTTCACTTAATAAATACCTTATCTAGTCAGGTCCTTCAACTCGATCCTTCAACTCGTTAATTTCTGGGATGGAGCCATTCTATAATAGACATGTAATTACGTGTCAGAAGAAGATCTATACCGAAAATCAATCTCCCGCTCTGGGGAGGGATACCTGGAAAATCATCGCAAAGACTGGATACTCACGTGACATTGTATGGACTGGATAGTCGCCTTGCCTCCACGCCCGACCCTAACTAGATGGTACACGCAACCCTTAAAAAACCATCTTTGGGCTCAAGGTAGGAAATGAATCGACCACGTATTACGCCTGAACTACCCTTCCATTATAAGACCGGCTCACCCGAAATCTGAATCTCACTAACTGTGTCCTACGATCAATCGAAGCGTAGTATACAAGATAGCCAATCCATGCCGAGAATACATTGAAATCGATCATGGCTAAATCTATCAACCACGAGGTGACCTTAAGGAAGAATTGAGACCGCAATCTATACACTGCCTAGCTATAACCAGTCATCTACTTATAGAAACCGAGAAGGCTCGACAAGACATCTGGACCGACTCCAAAGCTACTTAGCTACGTATGGTGTCACAAAAGACAAGGTTGCCCTCGGATTCAACAAAGCATATACATCAACATTAAAGACTCTCAACATAACCGTGACTACATCCGGTGAGCCCCTACCTGCACGAGTGGCTAAGGCATAGAATTCACTCGCGCCGCCAAACTACGCTAGTAGATGCCCCCGATGTGTCAGGCGTGTGGCGGGCCGCGAACTAGAAGGTGGGCCTTAGCCCTAACCTAATCCTTTCTCACCCTGCCCAAAACACGCTCCCGACACTGCCAATCACTCAGCTTGTGTGCCTCCTCGCCGTACCCACGACAGTTTCTTTTAGAATTTGGAGTCTACGGGCCTACTATTATGACCCTCGAACTCCGACGCTCGCCCTCTCCGATCATGTCTAGGTCTAGATGGGACACTCAACACCGCATGCTGGCCGAGATCTGGGTGTGGCCTATTGTCAATGCCCACCACCGAAGCTCTACCGAGAGAACCCTGGTCTCGCCCTCGCCTCTCAAGCCTTCCTCTCGCCCGAACGTGCCGACTCCATCTTACTAAGGTACAACACAACACAGGAAGTCCATGTCCCGATGGAGAATAGTTGTCCCGCAAATTCTGTCCAAATATCCTCGCTATACCATGCACAAATCTACTCACCCGCACTCCGTCTACTCAGCCACTAACTCCGGGCATACTTAGATAAAGTGTGTGAACTCAAGGGCGACTCCTACATAATCATCCTTCCTTTCTTTAAATTCATAACTTGGTCAGTTTAACACCTCATCACTTGGAGGGAAGATCAATCTAGCAATGCAACTCCGAAATTCCTCCCATGTGATTGGACTTGCTTCGCGACTCCCGTTGTCCTCTTCACTCGGAGGAACCAAATATGCGCAACCCCCTTCAATTGGTAGGATGCCAACTCCGCGAACTCAACACTACTCACCCCAAAACCTCGGGTGATCTTGAAATCTCATCAATGAAATCATACAGGTCCTCACCACTTGACCCAAACTCAAGTGTTCATCCTCAAGAATCCCTAACTTGAGTCATCAAGATTTCATTTTGTGGAACATGCGCATATTTTAATTGACTCAGAGGTTTAAGACTACGCAAGCATTTAAATGGCAATGGAATCTGGGCATGAGGTATTTGGATCCTATGCCTTAGGCTCTCGAACTGCATAGTTGATGTCACACTATCATCGCGGGCTCTCTTCACCACCTATCTTCCTTCCATTCAAATTTTCAGAGCCATGATTCTCGGGCAATCAAATAGTACTTAATTAGAGAATCAAAGTCTTTTCATCAAGACACATAGATCGTGAAAGAAGGGAACATTTCCAAAACATCTAAGCCTCTTCATCATATGTGTTGTATGTTTCACACTCAAAAAGACTCTACAGAATGCAACTTTTAGACTCCTTAGGACACATCAAATCTATGGCTCGAGCAATTAAGTTTTTCATGACCCGAGCATAGACCTGATTGTAGACACGTGACAAGGACCCTGAGACCCCAAGTCAACCCGTAGTACAAGCATTCAACTAACACATTTAATAATACGAAGAAAGAATAATTATAAATCCCAATAAGTCTCATACAATGGCACATTAGGAATAATATCCGGGTTATACATACATAAGTCCGAAGTTTCTGATCAGATTAGCTTGATGTACAAACCCCAACTAACTCCACAAAGTCATGAAACTGAAATACGACATGAAACTAAAAGTCTAGTCCTCGAAAGATGAGACTCAAAGATCACACTGGGTGCTAACTCAAAAGACATTACGAGCTGAATCAACCTAGAACGGGATCTCACATCATGAAATGATGCAACATAGAAAATATGCGCCGCACGTGAATGTAAAGAGTATGCAAGGTATGTAAAACCACTTAAAGTAAAATAAACTATTTAAAGCAATCATACACATCATAAGCTTAAGTATAAGTAGAAGGCTATATTCATTCATTCTGAATCACTCTTATCATAACGTGACTGGGTGCAAGCTTTAGAACAACATGACTAACACGAATTATCAAAGTCAAATATGACATTTATTTTAAAATCAAAACAATGAGTTAAACCTTGCTTTTAGAACATGCATTTGTAAAGTAATCACAATGAGTAATGAATATACAAATCTAAATGATATCATGACAAGAGGAGACTCAACACTTAACCGACATTCCACGAGCAGGATTACTGATCCCCTATTATTACACTTAAGTGGGCAAAGGCCATCCAAAACATTTCTAGGGGCTAAGATGCTACCATGATATCAATATCAAGCTAAAGGGCCAATTAGTCGGGATAGCCTTCCATGCGGAGGTCCTAATAGTTTAATAGTATTCACTTCCATATCATGCCAGAGAGTTATGGGGCAGAGGGTGATGGCCTGGCCAACTCTCTGCTAGACTCTTCTCCCAAAAACATCTCAATGCTCTACATCATATATAACGAAGCTCAAAATCATCCATTACCTAAGATCAACATTGTCTATTGGTGCTCAACATCATCCTCATTTGCCAAAGATCTAATCACGATAACTACACAATCAGATAAATGCTTTTCCGCTACTTGTCTATTGACAAAACACATAATGATATCATGGATAGACTCAACATCATATGAAAATAAAGCTTAACTTTGTTTATCGACCAAGCTCATAATGACACATCTCAACTATGATTCATGCATATAAAAGGTTTATTTCAAAATGCACACAAGCTCAATCATAGGTGGGAGTATCTACTCTCCAAAATGATGTAGTAAGCTACATATAGGAAATAATTACCAACATACCACAAGTTAGAATCTATAATAAAATTGGGAAATTTAACTTCTCAAACAATGTGGTAAGCTTATGCTCAAAATCACTTTAAATCAACGTAAAGTGGCATAACTCAAAGATTTATCATACTTTCGATCTACATAAATTCATTTTGAAAACAACAACATAATCATGATAGCTTGAAACATGCCATCATCAATCTCATCATCACCAGCACATTTATCATAACCTTCTTTTATACACTCATCATCCATGGGCATTCTAGATTCAAATTTTGAAAATAAATTTTATAATAAAAACAATTTAGAATCAACCCAAGTCACAAATTATAAATATAATACAATGTAATCATATCGATGTATATTATCAAGAATCATGCACCGGGGTAAAACCCCATATTTGACTACAGATAATTTATCATTTTGGATAGGGATTGGGCATAAAGGGAAGAAGACACCCACTCAATACCTTACATACGGAATGGGTGAATTCTAACAACCCCACCAAGCGTCATGATTCAACTGAAACTCGATATTTCACCTCGAACCTCCTCTTCAAACCTTCAAACTTGCATGATGGGAATAGCCGTGGTTTAGATAGTTTTCCCCGCTAAAACACAGCTAAAAGAGCTTTAGACTATATATGTCATAGGAACATAGGAATTACGAAAAGACCCTTATCGAATCAGGAAATTATCAGCTCGGTGACCCTAACGGGTGACCCGACGACTCGTCAGATGGGCAACGACTCACGAGTGCCTACTGCTACACTGGACACAGTCTTCGGGCCTCATAACGGATAATTAACAACTGCCCCATGACCAGCGCCGTGGTCACCTCCCGTCCATTACCCTGCCTTAACATCAATGAAAACCCACTTTGCTTGACCACGACTCACCTCACGAATGCTGGGACCATCACGACTCATGGGTTACCTTCCGCAGTAAGACTGCTACTTTTCCAATTTTATTCCAATATCACTCCTGGGTGAGCATACACTGTGGTGGTCACCAGTTGTTCTCCTGGGACCCCAAGTCTCACTTGTTCAGGCCCGCCCCGATCCAACCGGGACGACTGCAGGGCCCCTCACAGTCATCCCACACCCGCTCCTGTCCCAGCAATACCACCTCATAATTTTTCCGTTTCAACTCCCGTGTCCGATCTTTGAGCTTGGGTGTAACAATATATCATATATTATTATACCGTGACACTATAATGTATGTCCCATTGCGTGGCAAGCTCAAGTGTCCTTTACCACCTAGACAGTAACAGGGCATCATGTAAGCTCTATAGTTATGGTGTCTCGCAAGACGAGCCCTCCCATTTTCCTCACGACCTATGCATGATTATGTTTATGTTACTGACTCAAGTTATGTTTTATAAAGCCTCTCTTATGACCAATATTGCGATTGATTAATCACTGGTTTGGAAACCTTAAGCCTTATGTTTGCATTATTATATTTACAATAGATCATGTTGTCCACTTTTATGAGCTCCTATGTATTTTAACTATCAATTTTTAATAAATTTTATATCAAAGATATCTGGCACGACAAGATCCCTCTGCTATTTGTAGACGTTTCATGATACAGTCCAGGATCTTGGCCTCAACCGCATCACTTAGTCTTTGCCATCCCCTTTAGCCCCATTCCAGACACTATCAAAGAGTCCTCATCCTTCGAGGATATTTAGTTATCTATTGTTACGTTCTTTCAAGCACAGATTTTGTTTTAATCTAGTTTGGGATATTATCCCATCAAATTTACCTGCTATGTTAGAGGCTTTTTCTGCACATTACGAAATCATCTTGTCATGGGACTCGTTTAGATTGATATGCATGCAAACTTCCAAGCTAAGTGCATATGTTTTATTTTATCATTTTTCTCATATATGCTCTACTTCATGTCATGCCATGGGCTCACTTGAGTCTCCCTGGGTTCCTTATCTCATGTCTTAATTCTAGCCTATGCTGGGTCGTGACAAACTTGGTATTAAACCATTAGGATTTGAAGTGTCTAAGGGTGTCCGGGAAAGTCGTAAGTAAGTAGAGTTTTTCATGGTGAAGCGCAACACTTATAACGAAGAGGCTGTTAACTTTAGTAAATGTCCCTTCTTTCATGATCTATGTCGCGTGATAAATGTCTTCATCCTTAACTTGTGCTATACGCGTTTCGTAATTGCGTTCCTCACTAAGTTACCGTAAGAACAAATGGAAATGGAAATGACCATGAGAATGGCAAGGGATAATTTTCAACAGCTCACTAGTCTTTCCGAGGATCACGTGTCTTAGCGTGCCCATGCAGAAGCTTAGGTCACATCCATATGTTGGCACAAGAATTGACCGCCCAAGTCAACAAACAAGTGGCAGAAAGCAAGGCTAACAAGATCCAATGATAGATATATGTTTTGGAGTCATGACTTTAAATATATAGATTCAAGCTACATTCTAGAAATATTATTATATAAGCACTATACATGTTTTGGATAAAGCATCACTAGCATCGACATTAGGCTAGGGTTCCAAAGTTCCCCGGCCTCATAAACTATGCGCCAATGTAGGTATATTTTTGGGCCTCTCACCAGAGCATTTCCCCTACCCGAGGGCTTATGGTGATATCACACCTACTTATCCTTCGCCCGCACGTGATTAGGATGGCCTTCCCACATCAAGTAAGACATGCGCTCATCATGCACTCAGCACATGGTGGCCGAGGGCAAGGCATGCACTCATCATGCGCTCATACATGGTGGTTGTTGGTTAAGACGAGTCTCCCATTATTCCTCATGATTTCGCCAGGTATTTCATGATATAGTGATATTATGTTTTCAGCAGTTTGACCACCCACTAGTTTATAAGATTTTTACATATGATTTCTTATGGCAAGTGATATGATTCTATTTTCAAATGGGGTTATTTGATTAAAATACGAGATTCAATTTATGACTACACATGTTTCAGATACCAAAGATACCCTTACTCGATCTTATGATTTATGTAATGTGCATGATTTTAGTAATACTTATTTAACCTGTTTTACTTACGTTGCACACTCGGTACATTCAAAGAACTGACCGCATGTTTGACAACTTGAGGCGTATCAATATGACTATGTGAGTATTTACTTTCGAGTTCATCCGATTGTCCAAGTATGCACCGGAGATGGTTCATATCAAAGACACCATATGAATGTATTTGTGTATGGAGGTTAGATTCATCGTCAAGGAGTGTTGGATTATAATGTTGAACAGCGTGGTCTAGACTTATCTCGATTGGTTATATATGCTTAGCAGACAGGAGGATCGAATGAAGGAAAGGGAGAGAGAGCTAAGAGGGCCAGGATATATACTTTGGGTTTTCCTGCATGAGTTCGTGCGACACGCGGCAAGAGTCCCACTAGAGATCATCGCCCCAAGACCGCCATCGCCCAAGCAGCTATCCAAATCTAGGCGCGACTAGGGGAAAGACATCGTGGATCAAGAGGATACGGAGCAGTCGGGGAGCCCTTGCAGCGCTTATGTAGTAAGTATGGCAGAAGCACCTGTGGAGTTCCTAGAGGGGTCATGCATGTTTCGAGTGTTGTAAGACTCCGACATTCTGCCGTAGTCCGCCTTCCAGCCGACAGGCCATAATAGAGGCCATGACACAACCACTTAGTCCAACACTCTCCACTAGCATGTTTAGCCTCCATGTGGCATCCATTGGCCGCGTGGTGGCCGCATCGGGACCAGATTTGGTGCCCTCTCATCTCGCGCAGCAAAAGAGGTCTCTTCAAATGTGGTCACTGGTATGTTGCGAGTATTTCATCTTGATGTATATGCATTGTTAGATCTAGGGGCTATTTTATCTTGGTGATGCCCTATATTGCTATTAGTTTTGGAGTTAGTCCTAAAATTTTATCGTAACCTCTTCTTAGTCTCTATTCCACCGTGACTCAATTATAACTCATCGGGTATATTGAAATTGCCCCATCACAGCCCTTTAAAATCACCTCGCCTGATTTAGCAGAGTTAGACATGATCGTTTCAATGTTATCTTGGCATGATTGCATGCATGTTATGCCTCAAAGGAATTGCGTAACCCATTCAAAAGAGAATTTCGATTCCTCGGTGAGCCAAATTCTAGAATGGAAGGTAGTTTATTGTGCTTATAGTTTTTTTTTTCCAACCTTAAGGCTAGCAAGATTATTTTCAAGGGTTGCATGTGTGTACCATCTGGGGCTTCTGGTTAAGGATGCTACATCTAAGACCCCGACTCTTCAAATTTGCCCCCCTCACAGATGTAAGTATCCAGAGGTTTTCCTAAACGATCTATCAAGAAAGTCCCTTTCCGAAAGCGTGATTGACTTTTGTAGCATTCTCTCCAATACGCAGCCTTTATATATTCCTCCATATAAAATGGCTCAAATGAGCTAAAGGAGTTGAAAGAATAAATGGAAGGATCTCATAAATAAGGGCTTGGCCATGCCTAAAGCCCTCGTGGGGTGCCTGCTCTCTTGTTCGAAGGGATGGATCTTCGTATGTGTATTGACTATCAGTGCTTGAACAAGGTTACAATCAAAACAAGTATCCCCTCCCTGCACTGATGAATTGTTCGACCAACTTCAGGTTCTAAGTATTTCAAAGATGTAATCTTAGGTTCGTATCATCAAATTTCTCGAGGTTAGGGAGAGGACATTTCGAATACAACTTTCAAGCAAATTCGCATTGTCGCTATGAGTTTGTAATTATAGTTGCCCGCACTAATGAATTCTCCTAAACTTTCATGATCTAATGAATAGGGTATTCAAGCTATATTTGCACATGTTCGTGATTGTCTTCATAAACGAAGCATTCTCATATACTTCTGAGCAAGAAGGAGTATGCCGCTCATTTGAGGGTGGTGCTGGCGACCGTCAAGGATCGCTTACTGTTGTTAAATTTAGCAAGTATGAGTTTTGGTTGTATTCAAAGAGTACTTTTGGGCCATGGGGTGTCAAGTGAGGGTGCGCAGGTGGACTCTAAAAGATGTAAGCTATAAAGAATTGGCCTGCATCAGAAAACTTCGGGATATCACAGCTGGGTTTACTTGGCTATTTCGAGTGGCTCTGTCAAGGATTTTCATCCACAGCTTCCCCTCGACTATGCTGACTCGAAGAGAGTCAAATTTAGCTTGTCGATGCCCGTGAGAAGAGTTTTCAGGAGTTAAAACCACTACTTCAAATTTCAAGATTGATCCTTGCCCGAGGGTACGATGGACTCAGTGTGTATTGTGATACCTCTAGTGGTGTCTTGGGTGAGTGTTGATGCATCATGGTAAGTTCATTGCATATGCCTCTAGACAACTTAACACTTATGAGAAGAATTAACCGACGCATGACCCGGAATTGGCAAATGGTGTTTGCATGTTGAATATTTGGAGACACTATTTATACGGAGCTGATGAGTTGGAACCTACCAACTCATTAGCCTCTAAGCATGAGTTTTTTCCTTCAAGACTTTCTGTGTGGATTTTATGCCCTTTATCTTTAATTCGTAGTACTTCACGTGAGGAGAAACCATGAAATCAAGAAAACACATGAATTTTGAGACTAATTTGATGAAAGTTAGCATATAAAGGAGATGAGTCAAAGATAACGGAAGATTCGGTCAAGAAGAGGTGTAAGGATATGCTTTGAATTGGCTAAACACTGATCCAGGTTGAAACACCAAAATTACCGCCTACACCTGCTAAACACCGGGTGGTTGGAGGTTTGGTAGCGACTACTGGGTGGTCACGCCTTGCCATTTTATGCGGCTGAAAGCCGGTGCTACGCGAATTGGCACCACTAAATGCCGATGGTCCGCAGTGAGGCCGTCTAATGAAGGTAAAAAGTTCTAGAAAGGGTCTACAAAGCATCTAAAGCCTCATGCATTTGGGGAAAGTTGTACATAAGAAATTACGTATATTTAAATAGCCTTTGATTGTTCACCATTCATACATTAAACAATTCATTCATCTAGACTTCATCTTCAGGATTTTGGCAGAGTCTTTTCATTATAGAATTGTAGAGTTATATAGAACTTTTCTTCTTTCTTGTTCTTTAACCCAAATTGGGAATTACACTATTATTGTAAGAGCTAGAAGCAAATTTGTGACGCTCGATGTGATAAATGTGATGGAATCCTTTCTTGGTATCTTCTCTCTACCTTTAAATATGCTTGACTAATTTGCTAGCTGTAGGTATATTCATGTTGGGTTTATTAATTTGATTGAGTTTTGATAAATTTCTTTGGATTCCTATTGAAATTGTAGATCTATAATCTTTCCCAAGTTATAATCTGCGAAATTGATGGTTTGCAAACATGAATTGTGCTACTTTTCTTGATTTTCCTTGAGAGAGAAAGGTAGAAAATTGGGTGAAAAGATAATAAGTGAGGAATTGGAGTGTGGCTGTGTATGGGATTAAGCTACACAAAGGTCAAGGCTAGAGATAGCTAGTCCTTCCTCAAGCTTGTGTGGTTGATTACTTGAATTGGCTTTGGGGTTTGAAAGAACCCAAGACATAAACATTCTTATGGTTGAAAAACAAGAGAATTTGAATTATCCACTGCTATCTATGCTAAGTATGAGTCTAAGGAATTGATGAAATTCCAGATTTAATTGTGATCTAATCTATAGAATGCCCCTCGCCATATCACTTGTGATTGCTTCAATTGGAATTCCCCCCAATTAGTCTTAGTTTAGAATTAGAGTAATTATTTACCTTTAATCCCCCTCATTTTACTTTTCAAATGTTGAACAATTATGCGTTCTAGTATGAATTAGTTTATATCTCTTGAATTATTGACTCAATTCTCTGTGGGATTTAACCCCGACATCCATTGGGAATATTTGTTTTGATACAATTTATCGCTTACACTTTTTCTCTAAATGAGGAGTGTATTTGAGAGTTATCAAAAATGGCATCATTGCTGGGGAATTGAGTTGTGATAAGCCATTAGTTATTTTTTGATTCGAACTAGTTTTGCATTATTTGTTTACATCTTGTTTTTTTTTGTTTTGTTGTTTTTATTTGTTTATAGTTGTATGATGGAATCATGGAATGAAAGGAGTTTTGTTGGTTGCAACCCTTATTATGATGACCCATGTCCCTGTTGTAGAGGACCCCACTATTGACAAGATTGCAAATATGCCCCTAGAAGGGAGATGAAGGCACCTTCTCCTTCCTATGAGGGGTATAGATGCACATTATGTGGTAGTCATAGGAGACATTGGGATGGATTCCCAATTAGGGTCACTTCTCGTTATAGTGGCTATGGTAGAAGTTGTGCTCCTAAGCTTGATAAGAATGAAGCCATTGAAAGTGAGGGAAGGAGAAATACATATGGGCGCATCGAAGCCATGCTCCAAGCCATTTTGGAGCGGGAGTCTAATGCGGAAAAGAATATCAACCCCTCCATGCCCATGGAATCATCAACTCCTCAAGAAGAAAGTTGTAAATCTCTACAAGAAGAAGCGGAGGAGACATTGAGGAGCATAACAAGAAGAAGTGAACAATGGGGCATAGCTCAACTTGACTTATGGGAGGAAGCTCAAAATGATGATGAAGAAGGAGTCAAGGTGAACTTTGAAGAAGTCATAGAAGTGTTCCAACCAACCAACGTTGCAAAATGGAAAGATAACAAGGTTTAAGAAGTGACACTAGAGTCCCCAAATGACATCAAACAAACCATACTCAAGGACTCTAGTGCACTTGAAAAGGGCAATGTCAACAAGAAGCATACTTAAAAGCGGAAAGACTTAAACCAACCTCATATCATTTTTCAACATTGAACTTGGTTGAAAAAATGGAGAATGAGGAGATCAAATCAATGGAGGAAGTTGAGGAGGACGATCAAGGAATCTTCATCTTAGAGTATGCCATGCCGACAAATTAAAAGTACATCCCTCCTATAAGGGCCAAGAAATACAATATGCAACATCAATTGCTTAGCCCCTTGATGCCTACACCACCACCCCTCGAGTGGAGTATAAGAATGGAAAAGAAACTAGGGGTGACACTTAAATGCTCAAAGTGGAGAGAAAAGTGGTGAAAGTTGAAGTCGTCGAGCCATGACGTTAACTAAGGTGCTTCTTGGGAGGCAACCCAAGTGCTTTTACATTTTGTTTGTATTTTTCCTTTTGTTTTGTTTTACTTTACGCTTGTGCTGTCCTTGATTGTGCAGGGATGGAACATGTATGGAATGTGATAAAGGTGAGAGAAGTCAAACTCAAACTGAGGAACCGACACTACATTGGCAAAATGCAAATTCAAAGGCATAAAACGCCGGTCAAACGTCGGTCATGAATAGAATGCCTGGAAAGAGAAAGTTCTGAAGATATGGTTCTACAATGCACACAGTTCCATTGCAGATTCCTCCATCGTACCAGGGAGTTCTTTCACCTATTCCTCCCTTACTTTGTTTAACCATGTGCTTCAAGGACAATGCTTTATTTATGTTAGGGGTGAAGTCTGAGTAACCCACTTGTTAAGTGATGCATGATATGGCCCTATGATAGTTTGGGCGACATCATTCTTAAGGGTAAATCTTCATTACTTGTTAGTATTATCGCCTTTGTAGACAGTAGTCTTTGAATGAACTCCTACGGTTTTCTTCATACTAAGGTTCTTTCCCAAGGAGCGATTTCTCTATCTTTTCTTTTTGTTGTCGAACCAAATTTGAACTTCCTAATGATAGATTGAGAGGCGAATTTGTTAAGGAAAAATTTCAAGTTTAGAGTATTGTTGAGTCTTTGTGCACTTGTTTGATGAGGTACCACCAACATTTCTTTCTTGGCATTGTGCATGAGTGTTGAAGAAAAAAAGGAGGGGATTCAAATGTGAAAATTGAGCACTATTTTGTCATGAATTATACATTCCTTGCTTGGCTTGTTGATTTGTAACTAGCTTATTAAAAGTCATTCTCTTAATGTGATAAAGAAAGTGTGAAAACTCCTTGAATTGTGATGCCTTGGTGTTGTGAGGTTTTCGGCTTAATTCTTCTGTATGAATGATTGTCTAGAACTTTCCCTAAGTGTGATTCCAGGAGAAATGATAGATGGGGCTGCACTTAGAACATGATCTTAAGCCCTCTTTTAATAAGTCACTTCACCCAAAATGACCTCCCTGAACATTAATCTTTGATAGCCAATGTTTGAGCCTTGGACCGTTTTTTTGAAACACATTACAAGCATAATGACAATTTTTAATCCTTCTCTTTGACACCCATCCTCCCTAGTTGCTAGTGATGAAAGAATGAAAATAATGGGGATTTCAATCCCAAGAAATAGGGACAGATATGGAAATGTATGTGAAATAAGACAAAAGTCTAAGTTTGTGGGTTTGCAAGAGTAGGGGGAGAAATGAGAAGCGTAAAATTGAGTTAGCACCAAAATTGTGACGAGTTGAATGAATCGATGGGTTGAAAGACCTTGAATCATAAAAAGAGAAAGGATGGTAAAAAGGTTCTATCTCTTTCATAGATAAGGCTAAATGTGAAATTCATGGGTGTTATAACAGTTGCTTGTGTTACACAAAAGAAAAAGATAATGAACCAAGAGAAATAAGGCGGAGTGATCTCAATAAGATGATGGGATGTTACAAGTGTTTATAAAGGCATTACGGAGACTTTAGTCACTAGAGCTAAATGTTTGTCCTACCCTTACCCCTAGCCTTCGTTATGACCCGCAAGTCCTAATTAATTTTGAGTGTAGAAATACTACATAGCGGCGAGATACATGAAGGGCAAGCCTATGAGTCAATTTGTATGCAGTTGAAATTCTTTGTGAGAGTGAGTGCATTTGTCTTATCTTATAATCCCTTTGTGTGAAATGCTCAAAAATGTGCGGGATTCTCTCTTCTTATGAGTGGCATCATTTCCTTGGGGTACATGCTTAAAATTATTTTCAAAAGAGCGGTGTGATTGAGACAAGCGTGTAGCAGACTTTAAGGCAAGTTTTGAATGTGAATTGTAAATGACTTGAGATGCTCTTTAAACTTGTTTTGATGAACTATGCCACTTGTTTGAATGGAAGAAATGCATGAAAGATATGTTTAATGATTGTGGTCAGCTATTGAAGCTTGTGCAATATGGTTTGAGTCTTTTCTTTTTCTTGAATTGGTGTATAATGTTTGGGTTTTCTTGAGGCTTGTTGATTTTGTGTGCAACTATGATAGTTCTCTAAGCTTTAGCAATGTCCTCTTGTGAAAGAACGTCTTGATTGGGCTTGATGCAAAAACTCATATATATAGCATGTTGTTTATTTGCTTAACTGTAAAGAATTGCATTGCTTGAGGACAAGCAGTGTTTCAGGTTTGGGGATTTGATGAGTTGGAAATTTACCAACTCATTAGGCTCCTAAGCATGAGTTTTTTCCTAGTTTTCGAGTCGTTTATGTGGATTTTATTCTCTCTCTCTTTAATTCATTGTAGGTACTTCACATGAGTGGAGAAAACATGAAATCAAGCAAAACACATGAAGTTTGAGATGGAATTTGATGAGCTAGCATATGAAGGAGAGGAGCCAAAGATAATGGAAGATTTGAGCTCAAGAAAAGGTGTAAGGATATGCTTTGAATCGGCTAAACGCGGATCCGGAAGGGCGAAATGCAAAGTTACTGCCTAGCCCCGCTAACCAACCGGCGGTTGGCAGTTCGGTAGAGGCTAAACGCCTGTGGAACCACCAGTGGTCACTTCCCCTTTGCCATTTTATACGGCAAATAGCTGGTGCTCCGTGAAGTAGCACTGGCTAAATGCCGGTGCTTCGCAGGTGAGGCCATTTAATGAAGGGTAAAAAGGTATAGAAAGGTCTCCAAAGAATCTAAAAGCCTCAAGGGAATTTGGGAAAAGTTGTACACAAGAAAGTACATATATTTCCATAGATTTAATTGTACACCGTTCATTCATTCAACAATTTATTCATCTAGACTCATCTTCTTCATAGGATTTTTGGTAGAGTCTTTTCACCATAGAATTGTATAGTTAGATAGAACCTTTCTTATTCTTTTTCTTTAACCCCAATTGAGGGAATTCCACCATTGTTGTAAGAGCTTGTGAAGAAATTTTCTGAAGCTAATGTGATGAATGTGAGGGGAATCCTCTTGGTATCTTCTCTCTACCTTTATATATGCTTGACTAATTTTATAGCTAGAGTATATTCATGGTATGTTTATTAATTTGATTGGGTTTTGATAAATTACTTTTGGATTCCTACTGAAATTGTAGATCTATTATCTTCTCTCAAGTTATAATTGCTAAAATTGATGGTTTGCAAACACGAATTGTGATTTACTTTTCTTGCTTTTTCTTGATAGAGAAAGGTGAGAATTGGGTGAGAAGCTAATAGTGAGGAATTAGAGTTTTTGTGTGTGGAATTAAGCTAGAGATAGTTAAAACCCATATTTTCACTCCATTAAAGGTCAAGGCTAGAGATAGTAGTCCTTCCTTAAGCTTGTGTGGTTGATTACTTGAATTGGCTTTGGGGTTTGAAAGAATACAAGACATAAACATCCTTATGGTTGAAAAATAAGATAATGTGAATTATCCACTGCTATCTATGCTAAATATGAGTATAAGGCATTGAAGAAATTCCTGATTTAATTGTGATCTAATCAATATAATGCCCCTAGCCATATCACTTGTGATTGCTTCAATTGAAATTCCCCAAATTAATCTTAGTTTATATTTAGATTGTTATNCCCGTTTTACATTTCAAATGTTGAACGATTATGCGTTCTATTTTTAATTAGCTTATAACTCTTGAATTATCGACTCAATTCTCTGTGTGGTTCGACCTTGGCATCCATCAGGAATATTTATTTTGACACAATGATCGCTTAAACTTTCTCTATGAATGAGGAGTGTATTTGAGCGTTATCAGGGGTCTATGTGGATGTCATTACAAACCACAAGGGCCTACAGTATATGTTCACCCAGAAGCATTTGAATTTTCTATAATGTAGATGGTTAGAGCTACTCAAGGACTATGACATGAGTGTCCTTTATCATCAGGGGAAGGCTAATATAGTGGCCTATTCCCTTAGCAGACTGTCTATGGAGAGTTTTTCTCATGTGGAAGATGAGAGAAAGAAGTTAGTAGAGGATGTCAATAGACTTGCTTGTTTAGGGGTTCGCCTTGTTGACTTGATAGATAGTGGTGTGATTGTTCATAATGGGTCTAAAACATCTTTTGTGACTGACGTCTAGGCTAGGCAAGATAAGGATCCTATTTTGGTGAAGTTCAAAGAAATGGTTCAACATCAAAAAGTGGAGGTCTTCTCCAAAGGAGGAGATGGTGTGCTTCGATATCAGGGTCATTTATATGTTCCGGATGTTGATGATTTGAGAGAATGAATACTTCATGAGACTCGTAGTTTCAAATATTCTATACATCCAGGTGCCACCAAGATGTACCATGATCTACGGGAAGTCTATTGGTGGAATGGAGTGAAGATAGACATAGAAAAATTTGTGGCTAAGTGTCTGAATTTCCAACAAGTGAAATTGGAGCATCAAAGATCAGGAGGTGTGCTACAATATTGGAAGTGGGAGGAAATCAATACGAATTTCATCACAAGGTTACCTCGTATAGGTCGATATTATGACTCTATTTGGGTGGTTGTAGACAGGTTGACAAAAGAAGCCCCTTTTTTATCGGTCAAGACTACTAACTCAACGGAGGATTATGCTAAATTGTACATTCGAGAGTTAGTTTAGTTGCATGGAGTTCCCTTGTCCATAATTTCGAATAGAGGTACTCAGTTCACCTTGTAGTATTGGAGATCATTTCAAAAGGGACATGGTACTCAGGTCAAGCTCAGATAGCTTTTCACCCGCAAATAGATGGTCAGGCTGAACGGACCATTCAGACTCCTGAGGATATGTTGAGAGCTTTTGTGATTGACTTCAAAGGTAGTTGTGATGATCATTTACCTCTTATTGAGTTTTCTTATAACAACAGTTACCACTCTAGAATCCATATGGCTCTATTTGAGGATCTTTGTGGGAGGAGGTATATATTGCCTATTGGTTGGTTTAAGATAGGTAAAGCTACATTGATAGGACCAGATTCATTTCATAAGGCTATGGAGAAAGTTTATCTTATAAGGAAAAGGATGAAGACAGCTCAGAGTCATCAAAAGTCAAATGTTAATGTGAGGAGGAGAGAACTTGAGTTTGAAGTTGATGATTGGGTGTTTCTGAAGGTGTCCCCCATGAATGGAGTTCTGAGGTTTTAAAAGAAAGGGAAACTTATTCCCCGCTATGTTTTCCCATATAGGATTGTAAGACGTGTTGTCAAGGTGGACAATGAGTTGGAGCTACCAGCGGAGTTAGCATTAGTGCATCTAGTTTTCCATGTATCATTATTGAAGAAGTGCATTGGTGACCCAACTTTGGTTGTCCCAGTGGAGAGCATAGGTGTGAAGGATAACCTTAGATATGAAGAGGTTCTGGTTGAGATCCTTGATCATCAGCTTCACAAGTTGAGGAACAAAGAGGTAGCTTCGGTGAAAGTTTTGGGGAGGAATCAGCTTATCGAATGAGCTATGTGGGAGGATGAAGTAGATATGATGGCTAGATACCCGCATTTATTCCCTTCCGACTTAGTTCTAGCATGAGGTATCAGTTTCCTCCTTAGTACTCTATTCAGTTTCATGTCTAGATCATGTCTATCAGTTTCTTTCATGTCAATGCATGTATGGGTAATTCACGAATTCAATTGAGTCATTTATATCAGTTTGGAGTCAGTCACTCCGTCAGTATTCAGCTTTAGATGTTCAATAATTGGGATTGCAGTTCCTTTCCCCAACTAGTCAACATGTTTACCCACATTCAAGAATGAATGTTCCCAATGGGGAGATATTGTAAAACTCAAAAACTCCCTAAGATTATATTTGAGGGTTGAAACTGAGAAAGCAGGAAAATTTACAGCAGGTCATAGAACAACTCATCGGATGACCCATTAAGTCACTTGATAGATCATCCAGTGACCTGTTAAGTATGTGTTAAGTTAGAAGAATGAGATTTTTCTCTGGGACTTGACGGGTAGGGCGACAGTCGTTGTCTCACCCCACGAGTCGTGGTGTCTCTCGTACAGTGTGTGAGAGGATGAAATGGCAGTGTTGGTAATGGATAGAGGGAAAAGTCGTGGTGTCACTTCATGAATTGTCAGGTGGCTCATTGGTTTGGAATTCTTGGGTGGTGTGAGATGTCCAGTGGGGACAACAATAGGAGGTAACGAGTTGTCATCCTTGTTAATGACTCATCATGTCAGTCGTCAGTTGAGGGAGTTCAGTGAATGAATATTTTTCCAGTGAAGGTAACGAGTATGAACCACTAGTCGTTAGTAGACCTAATGACTCATTAGGTTCCTTTTGATAACTGGCGATATCAGTTTTCCTGCGAAATTAGTAAGGGTGTTTTCATAAATCCTAAAGTACGTCGTTTTAAGCTTTGAAAGAGGTGTATTAAGACTGGTTAATCCTATTCATACCATTCCTCTCCCATGCATGCAAGTCTAGACCTCTCCATTGACGATCAAGCCTAGAACCCTTCAAGTTCTTCTACAAATCTCTTAGGGTTTCAAAGACAAATGTAGATTCAATTCTCCCAGGTATGTGAGGCTATGAATAAGGGCTCCTTTCACTCTCATGCTCATAACTTTCCTAAATTCTATGAATTCAAGTTCTAGATCAAGTTTATGATCTTATGGGTTTTGTCCTAATTTTATGAAATTCTCTATGATTTATTTATGGGTCCCTTCCCTTTATGTTTCGAAGTATGTTTTAAATTCATGGACAGGTTTTATATCTATTTTGATTATAAATTCATGATTTCAAATTATACTAAATTATGCCCAATTATGCAAGTTCATGAAAAGTCAAGTTTATGATTTATGAGTTCAAGTATGATGAGATTCTAGTATGTGTGAATGTTTACATATGAACCATGTATGAATCTATGATTTTGATCAATGAAGTCTATTTCAAGTATGCATAATTTTTAGATTTAGGAAAACCCACACAAGACAAGCATATTTTTTTATCTACCCAAGGCTAAAAAGATCCAATGATAGATAGATGTTTTGGAGTCAAGACTCTTCAATATATAGATTCAAGTTATGTTCTAGAATATGATTTTATGAGCACTATACATGTTTTGGGAGTAGTGTATAGCATCGAGTAGGCTAGGGGTTTCAAGGTTCCCCGGTCTCATAAACTACGTGCAAACATAGGTATATTTTAGGGCCTCTCAGGAGAGTGTTTCCCCATGCCCAAGGGCACACCCTGATATCAAATTATCCTTTGCCGTAGAAAGGCTTAGTCTGGCCCTCCTCCATGTGGGCAAGACATGGGATCATCATGCACTCATACGTGGTGGTTATCAGTTAAAATGAGTCCTCGATTATTCCTCATTATTTCAGTTATGCATGTTCATGACATATGATATTATGTTTTCAGCAGGTTTGACCCAATGATCAATTCATAAGATTTTACTTATGATTTCGATTATGGAAAGCCATATGATTCTATTTTCAACTTTGGGTCATTCCATGCAAACATGAGATTCAGTTTATGACTATTCAAGTTTTCAGATATTAGCATGCAGTCCTTACTCTCGTGATCTTATGATTTATGTTATGTGCATGATTTCAGTTAAACTTACTCAACCTGTTTTACTTACCTTGCATAATGTTATACCCCGGAATCCCAAAGATCAAGCTTAGGAGTAAAAACGGAGAAAAACTGAATTTATGCACCAGAACAAAAGACGGGTCATCAGGTGACCGTGAGGAGGGATCACGAGTCGTGCGGTGACTCATCGTCAAGGAAAGAAATGTATGGTCTGGAGGAGTCACCACGGGCATGACCACAGGTCGTGGTCAGGCCATACGACTCGTGGGGTCACCCATGGCCTGGATTGGAGAGTTGGTAAGGAAATTCTGGACAGTGGGGATCACAGGCGGTGACCACGAGTCGTGGTCAGCCACCACGATTTGTGGGGTCCCCTAATGGAGTTTTAGTAGTTTACCTGACGGGTTGAGGCCACAAGTCGTGGTATTTGGGGATGAGTCGGGCAGTCCCTCATGGGGACCGGTAGTCAGCAAAACCCTGTTATTTAAGTAAGGTTCTTTTCATAATTCCTATGCTCTATGGTCCTAAACTACGTCATTTTAGGCTATGAAAGGTGGGTTTAAGAGGGCAAAACTATCCTAAAGTCTTCATTCATGCATGCAAAATAATAGAAGGGTGAAACAGAGGGGATCAAAGGGTGATTAAAGGTTTTCTCCTTAAATTTTCTTTTTGGCATTCAAGTGAGAGTAAGATTCAGCCTCCAACAGGTATGTAGGGTCATGAATGGGTGGTTTCTTCCACACCCATGCCCAATGCTTCCCTTCAAAGTATGAAACTCTATGNATGGGGTTTTTCACCCAAATGCATGAATTACCTATTTATATAAATGGGTATGAGTTGATATGATTCTATTATCAAATTATGAAGCATGGGCAATTTTGACAATGATTTTGATTAAAAATCATGTTTCTAGTTTTATCAAGCCCATAGATGAGATGTTCATGAAAAGTGAGATTTGTGATGTATAGGTGTTAATGATGTGATATTATGATGAAAAGCATGATTTGAAGCTACCCATATTTATAATTATATTTCCAATGAAAATTGAGTATTTCTAAGTACAATAAAGCTTTGGGCAATGCCCACATGTTAGATTATAAATGATGATTTTCCCGAATTGAGCTTACCATATTTTTTTGGAGAGAAAACTCCCAATTCTATATTCTTAGCTTGTGGTATGTTTTGAGTTATGTCTTTCTATGCATAGCTTACCACATGGTTCTGGAGCAAAGGCTCCCCATTATTCTTTCAGCTTGTGGTATGTCTTGAACTAAAAGCTTCTCATATGCATGACTTCATATTTGAGATGTATTTGATCATTGAGCTTCGTCAATTGACGATGTTTAGTTTTGTTATAAACGACGTATAACATGTGCATGTTTTTGGGTGTATGGTCTAGCACCGAGTAGGTTATGGGTCGATCACCCTATGCCTCAATACTAAGCGCCAACACAGGTTTATACTGTTATATGATTTGGGCCTCCCTTGTGAGCTTCCCTTTACTAAATGGGCCTTCAGCTTGATATCAAAATCATGGTAGCATCCTTAGTCATGGCAAGGCTTTGGACGGCTCCGCCCACTTGAGTGTAATAGTCGGGACCACGTAAGCTCTATCGTGGTATGTCGGGTTAAAAGACAAGTCTCCCATTTTTCCTCATGATTTCAGATTTTCATATTCATTTTTTATGAGAATTATTTAAATGCATGTTCAAAAGCAGGTTTGACTCAACGTTCAGCTTTTACTTATAAATGTCTGAATTCAGCTTTGAGTCAATCGATTCAGTTATAATGTTATGGAGTTATGTATGTGATGTTATAAAGAGATCATGATTTCATATAGAATTCATGCAAGCCCTGTTCTCAGATTCTTGTGTTTACGCTTACATTATGCATTGTCTTTAAATGATTCTAGTTACTTTAGCAATTTTACTTACCTTGCATACTCGACACATTCCATGTACTGATCGCATACTTTCTATGTTGTATTATTTCATGATACAGGACCCGACTCTCAGCTACAGCCCCCCTCCTAGCCAGATTATCGGAGTTAGTGTTTGCCTTATTGGTGAGCCCTCATCATTCGAGGACTAGACTATTCATCTTTTCTTTATGTATTTCAGTTTCAGCTTGTTTAGTTAGTTGGGGTCTTGTTCTATCAACTCATCATGTTTAGAGGCTATTCAGACATATGTATGTATTCAACTTCGGATTTTATATTTTGATGTTATATTCAAGTTAGACTTCCGCTATGATTGTATTGTTGGTTATTCAGTTCTTGATTGAGTCAGATGCATGCTTATTCCATGGGTCGACTTAGGGTCTCTCGGGGCTCCTTGTCCTGTGTTATGATCCGGGCCCCGTTCTGGTCATGACACATACTCAGTACATTCTAAGTACTGACCACATACTCTATGTTGTATTGTTTCATGATATAGGTCCGAGAAATCAGACTCAGCTGCACCATTAGTCCTGCTTCTGTATCAGTTTTGTTCAGTCAGTATTGGTGAGTCCTCATCTTTCGAGGACATTTAGTTTAGTTTGTTGTTTTGATACTTATTGCCAGACTTTAGAGCTATTTTGGGGTATTGTCCCATCAACTCATCAAAATGTTGAGAGGCTTATCAGACATTTATGTGGATGTTCAGTCTTGCGAGCGTTGACTCTTCTTATGCTCTGGTGATATGTGTATGCAGACTTCCTGTTATTCTTGTTTAGTTTATCAACCTACGTTAATATATTCTCTTTAGCCACTATGTTCATGTCATGGGTCGACTTGGAGCCATTCGTCGTTATAGGTTTCGTGTCTCAGTCCGAACCTATGTTCAGATCTTGACACGGCTGGGGCACGTGCTCTACCGTCAACCTGTTTGGTTGAAGAACAATCCTTGAGTATTTGCCCAAGCTTAACACCTGAAACAAGCATCCCTAGTAATCAAACACTCCCTCGGTGGTTCTTACTACACCTCCTACAAGCTGGGAAAGTACGCTCCCTAGATATGCTCCCCTGAGCCTAAAGACTGATTCTCTCCCTCTCTGATCACCTCTGGGCCTAGATGGATCATTGGCTGATGATGGATCTAGGGATAACGACTCTGATGGGACTGTGAGCTATGGATCTAGGGCTAACGAGTCAGATGGGACTGTGGGTTATGTCCACCACCGGACCTCTAGTGAGAATACCCAAAGCTCCTTGTCCTAGCCCTCTTGGTCTCTCTCTCTTCTCTCCTTTATCTGCTTCTCCTCTATCTGTTGAGCATATATCATTAATCGAGAGATGTCCATTTCACTGAAAAGCATAGTGGTCCTGCACTCCTTGACCAATGAATCTGCAACCCTAATACAAACTTGCTCATATGAGCTCTCGACTCGGTAACCATCTCTGGAGCACACTTGGATAGCTGGTAGAACTTCAAAGCATGCTATTTAATAGTTATGTCATTCTGCTTCAAATTGATGAACTCTGCAGCCTTTGCTTCAATCAACTCTCAGGGAAAGAACCTTTCCAAGAACTTCATGACAAACTCATCCCAACAAATAGGAGCTACAACTACTCCGCGGCCCTCCTTCTACTATTGAAAACAGATATAAGCTACCCCTTCAACCGATAGGAGGCCAAATCTGCACTCTCCTCTCTTAAAATACCCATAATCTGAGTAATCTTCTAGATCTCCTCTATGAACTCTTGCGGATCCTCGTCCACCTTAGAACCATGAAACTCTGGCGGGTTCATCCTTGTAAAATCTCGCACCCTAGTCGTCGCCGCATTCCCATTCATGTGTATATGAGACACTAACTATTGGTTGACGTAGGTTTTCATGGCCTATGCCAACATCTAAAAAATAGTCCTAAATTCAGCATGAGTCACCTACTCATGCAAAGGATTAGCTGGAGCTGGTAAGGCTCCACTACCATTCCTATGACCATTGCCGTTGTCATTTCTTCTTCCGTTGACTCAACGTGGAGGAATATTTCTACAAACACATATTGCATGAGTTTGAGGAATAGAGAGAGTTGAACTTCATCACATGACATAGATCATGAAAGAAGGGAAGTTTCCTAAAATGTTTAGTAACCTCTTCCTCGTAAGTGTGGCGCACTTCACACCCATGATAAAGACTCTACTTAAGGAATCTTTCAAAAACCCTAGAAAACACCTAAACCTATGCTCTAATACAAAGTTTTACATGACCCGAACATAGACCTCGTACTGAGACACAGGGCCTAGAACCACAAAGGGTTCCAAGGTAACCCATGGGATATGCATAGCATGTTCTTGAGCATAAACTAAGCAACAAGATATCATGAACATAACATAAGAAGAAGACTGAATATCATAACACATGAGCATAGACAACAAGTCAACAACACTGAACCATCTAATATATAGTTGTCTAAAAAGCATCTAGTCAAATGATGAGCTGATGGGACACACCCCCAACTAGCTTAACTCTTAAATAATTCACATAATGAAACATAAAAAAACTAATATCCTCATACCTGGACTGAATCAAATCTGGAGTAGTGCTAACGTTGGGACTGAGTCTGATCAACCGAATCTATATCATGAAACAATATAGCATAAAACTACTTCAGGGTAGTGATCCTCATACCTAGGTCCTTTGTTCTTGCGCATTCACCACATACATCATCTGTGTATTTAGTGTGGTGGTGAATTCCAACTAGGTCTTGAGATGGGCTATTTCTTGGTCCCATTCTACTTTCTTTTTCCATTGCTTTGCTGTCATCCCTCTAGAGTAGTTCACTACAGCGGCCTCGGATTCTCTGGTGTTCCATGCCCTATTGGTCTTTGTCATTTTATCCAGTATCTCACTCGCTTCTGCAAAGGTATGGGCCATCATAGACCCTTCTGCTAGTCCATCTGCTACAGCTTTGTTTGAGGCACTCAGTAACCTATAAAATACCTCTAGAAGGAACTCGTTAGGATGTTTGTGATTAGGCACTTCTACAATTTCATCATGAACCTCAACCATGCCTTATGAAGTTCTTCCCTGGGTAACTGGCTAAAGTTATTAATTTTATACCTCAATTAAATCATCCATAAGGGTGGGAAGAATATCTCCAAGAAAGCTTCAGTTAGCTCTGCCCAAGTAGTGATAGACTCATCTGGAAGCTCGTTTAGCCACAAAATAGCTTCCCCTAGTAGTGAGGATGAAAATAATTAGAGTCTAATAGCCTCTTGTGAAACTCCTGGCAATCTGTAGGCTTTACAAATATCGATGAAATTTATCAGATGCTGGTTTGGACTTCACCGGACAAATCATTGAACAACCCCTTCATGCTCAGTAACTACATCATAATACTAATCACATCGAATTTAGCATTCGCTGGTAGTAGAGGTGCAACAATAGCTCCCGTGTAGCCAACCTTATTTTGCTCAAACTCCTCCCAAAGAGCATATTACATACAGTATTACATCCATGATAGCGAGGGGGGATTTTTCGTTTCCTCTCTGCTAATGCGGCAATAAAATTTGCAAAGTATCTCTCCTAGTTGCTTCAGCTAGTCGAGCTTCCTCTGCTAGGCATGTAGCTTCAGCTTTTTGTGCCTCAGTCATCTCTTCCGGTGCAAGATTAATCTGTGTCACTGGATTCTCCATGCTATCCTGCAACAACACAAAAAGAAAACAAAAACATAAATCATGAAATAAAGATTACAAGTCAAGCACAAACACCAATTAACTATTTCAACACCGTAATCCCTAGTAAAGGTGCACAAATTTGATCACGCCTAAATTACACATCCTAATTGAAGTATAAAGCGGTTGTTGTCGAATATAGTAACCGATCACAGGTTGGAATCGATCTCACAGGGAATAGGGAATAAATAATAGTTAGTGATGATTAAACTAACTTGTAATCAATATTTCGGATAGGGGGTTGCAAAATAAAAATAAGAAAATACTGCTAACAATGATTGAGTTATGTATCAAATTATCGAGACAAAACTAGGAATATGTTCCCTATGATTTTATAATTTTGTAGGCTATTATTAGTGATCTATCCGGGTGAATTTTTTGTATGACTAACAATTAAGTTCATCTAACGCCTCTCGACCTACATAGATGAAATTCACTTAAATCTTCTCAGACTTTAAGTGTGACATTATGCCCTCGCCATAAGTCTTAACTTAACTATTCTTGATTAGAGCTCAAGTCAATTTAGATGAGGGTAGGTAGCCTCAATTTCCATTGTTATTCTCTTTTCCTAACTTTAACCTCCTTGGTCGGGCAAGTTGAAGATATGGGCAATTAAGTATTAAGATGAAGAGAATAACAATGTACTCAATTCACCATTCAAGAACTAGCATTTTATTTTGCCTACTTTAATCAACCCATTATGGTTCCCATAACCTAGCTTAAGAGATTTAGTCGGTCATGTTTACGAGAATAAAAATAAAAGATCTAGAAGAAATCGTAATAAAATACCTACGTTGATATAAAATTATTTAACAAATCTCCAAAGCTAATTTGAGTAACAAGAACTTGATGAATTTCCAACAAATATTTAACTAAGCGATTACACAAATTCATTTTTTCACTAACATATCTGTTACACCCCGTAAATTCTTGACATGTAGATGGACTATTCGCATGTTGGTTAAGAGTTTTAGAATGCCATACGCGCGAGAAAAGGGCCCGAGGAGAGACCGAACAAGCGCCAAGTCGGTGCGTCGCAAGGAAAATGCGATATATATAAATCGCATTCGAATTGCATTCNGCAAGGCAAAATGCGACTTATAAATCGCATTCCATGAATGCGACTTATAAATCGCATTCCATGAATGCGACTTATAGGTCCCAACTATATAAGCCCCCAAATTCGGTTTTAATGTTAAAATTCTTATAATTTCCAGCGAGAACAGAGAGAAAATCAGAGAGGAAGACGAATTTAAGGTTTCTTGATAATTTCCATCCGATTACGTCGTCAAACGCTTGTCCAAACTCGAATTAATCCTAGATACTGAGGTATTAAGCAGCAAGGAGCATTCCTACGGATTTAGTTTTGTGAAATTCGGCTGGCAAATCGTCGTGCTACCGAGCTAAGGTAAGTGGAATTGCTCCAAATTGGTGTCAATATACTCCTAGCCTTAAAATGAGTATTTCTCCCTTCTGGACTTTCGATAAATAACGAGTTTTCGACCGTTTTTCGATAAGCCAAAGTTTGGGCTATATATATATCGAAAGTGATGTTTTCTTCCGGAATATTAGTGTATTTAGTTCTA